>JAXGGA010001940.1:0-135590 GCA_038373865.1 Uloborus plumipes
GCAACTTTTATGACGCAATGGGAGCAAAGGCTGTTTGTACGGAGGGGGGGGGGGGGCAAGGGGGCACCTGCTCCCCTTCACTTCCGAAAGTAAAGGGGTCCTGCCCTTCACTTTTTAGAGCGAAAAATTAACGGTCGGTTATTTACTGGGTGGATTGATTTATTTCATGAAAATTAAAAACTGAAAATAACACAAAAATGTTTTTTTTTCCTCATCTTATTTCACAAGAAAGGAACTTTGAATTGCAAAGGGGATATCTACAGTAAAATCCATCCTGCATTTCAGACTGTATTAAAGTTTTTGGAGGTCATTTGTTAAAATCCAATAATATAGGCAAATTTTACAGAAAAAAAAAACAACTTTAGGGTGCCGCCCTAAGCTCCTCACAAACTTCTTTTGATCCCCCAATTTCTTGGTGCACCAGCCACCTATGATTGGGAGTATGTTGGACTAACAGGAAGGAGAGCGAAGTTGAGGTAATGGACAAGATGTTAATCAATAGGCTTTTGGGAAGAAGGAAGGAGTCTTTCTCCTCTCCTGCATTATTTTTCAAATAAATTTATCAGAATTTATGACGACATCATGTTTGAAAAATTGAAGAAAAGATAATTAAAGAAACTCTGCGACTTGGTGACGTGGGACCGTGGGACCGAAGGAAGGAACATAAAGGAGTGCGACGATAAATTGCTATGTGCTATAGGGGTCGAGAAATATAGTACAAAACACTTCGCACCCAGAAAACAAAGAATGCATTTTCGTTAACTCATCACCTCTCCATTGATAACAACAATAACTGATTTAAACATCTGTATCTGTTTTTACTGTGATCAATGTGTTAAGAGATAGAAGTTTTTAAAAAATCTTATACTTTTTGCTAATTTGTTCGCAGTAAGCCCAAAAGGGGACCACACTTGTTTTGTGGCGTAAAGGAGAGGATCTTCTGTCTCTTTCCATGATAAATAAATCTCAACGACAAGTGCCATAAATTTTGTTATCCCGTTAGAGATTATAGACCAGCAGGAGAGACGGAATAATTTAAGTTTTAAGTTGAAAAGATAAAAAACTCCTTTGGCGAAATAGTGCGCAGAACTATGGGTTATTCCATGTCAAGTGTCCCAAACTTCGAGAAAATTCCCACTCGACCCCCTCCGATTTTAATGAAAATTTTTTTGGATGTACATATAAAACTTGCATGAAACCATACCAAATTATAGCTCTATAAGCCATATGGTTTAGACCAGTGGTTCTCAACCTTTTTACAGCTACCGCCCCCTTTAGGGTTGGAAATTTTTTCAGCGCCCCCTTTGTGGAATGACGTAAAAGTGGAAGAGCGGGGGGGGGGGAGGGAGGAGTAGTTTTCTTGACCGGTTTAACTCTGTAATTTTGCCCAAACAGATAGTTGAAAAATTACTATGGAGTAAAAAAACTTCTGCTTTTTTTTTCTTTAAGATAATTTTTAGAAAAAGCTGGCATTTTCCCCCCTCTGAAAAGCTGTGTCAGTCAAAACCAAGTACCTAGAATGGGTCCATTAAATGAGTGAGCCATTTTTAAGGTAAATAAGAACAACACGGTTTGAAATAAAAATTGCACCGTTTTCAATATTTTGTTTGAAAACCAATATATTTGAAAAATACACTACATTCAAATAGTTCTGAACGGTCCGATCCCAAACAGTCTTGCACTCATTTACTTGCAACTATGCAATGCGCATCCCCTATTTATTATGTGCTGATATAAGATTTTACTGTGGAAAGGCAATAAAACACAAAGCCGTTCCTTCTATTTTTCCCAGGAGAGACAAAGACTTGAAACTATGGCCTTTTTACCTTTAAAGATTATAAATCCAGTTTTAATTTTAAAAAAAAAACGATTATAAGTTGAATTTACAAATCACGAAATAAGTTCAATTCAAAGAAATTCTTTTTGATTAATTTATTGCTTTGAAGGTTAAATAAGATAACAAAAGTTATTAGTATGCCTTTGGCGACATCAGAGTAAAGACAACGGTGAAATGTCGGGGATATCCCCCTTAATTTGTTTTGAAAACGAAGTCATAAACGGTTTCTTTCATTTTAGGTTTCGTGGTGTTGAGACTTAAGTTCAGATTCCACCCCTGGTGAAACATTTGAAATTGACATAATTTTAGACAATTTTGGTAACATTAACTAGGGAGAAAGCGGTCTCTTATAAAGATTTTTCATAATTGAAGTTATTTAAAGACTATGTTTAGTAATGTTAGGGACTCAGAGCTCCTTCCAACGTTCTCCGAAATTGAAGTTAAAAAAACGCGAAATTTAAACTATTTTCGTTGATGAAGAAGGAATGGTCAAGGTCCGGGAGTTTTATTCGGAATTTTTTTTTACATTGCACCGTGAAAAATGCGATTGTTACCTACCTTTGATGTAGAGATGATGCTCTAACGACACAAAAAGTCGGTCATGAAAAATATCAGGGTTCAGGGAGATGTCCGCGGAAAATAATTTTTAAGCTATCTCTTGGTGATATTTGAGATGAGGGCTTCTTCGCGCCACCGCATTAAACATATTCTCGCAAGCACATTTAAAAATGTACCCACCGCCCCCTTACCGCCCAAAATCTGTCCACCGCCCCCCTGCCGCCCAAAATATGTTCACCGCCCCTCAACAGCTTCCCACCGCCCACCGGGGGGCGGTATCGCCCCCGTTGAGAACCACTGGTTTAGACAATAAAAATTATTTTAGAAAGGCCTCTTTTTCGTGTCTTGAAAAAAAATCACCAAATCGTCAAGTTTGTGCTTTTATTGCTCGCGATCTAAGACGATTATCAGGCTCAAATTTGGTGATTCTGATCACTGTTTATGGTAGAATAGCCTACTTGTGTAACAGAAGCTCCGCGCTCTGTAGATTTTTTGCAGTTTGCTGCCAAAGTTGGTAAAAAAACGTATTTTGGCAAATTTGACCACACGTTATCAGCTTGTATCTGCTGAGAGAATGACTTTTTGAAGCTAATTCTTTCCTCGTTTGTAACATGATAGTTCGTCCGAAAGGTGTGCAAGTGGCATCTCGATAGCTCAAATAATTTTTTAAATTATGCGAGTTGAAATTCCAGTCAAATATCTTTTTTCTCAATTTTGTCTCAATTTCAAAGGGCAATATCTCGCAAGGGTCATCTTGAATTTCAATTTTCTTTACATCATTGGAAAGAACACACTTTTCTTAACTAAAAAACGTTATTTTTGATACAAACCAGTTTCAAGGGGATATTGCAGATCAAAAATGTGTACGTCATTCAACGTGAAATTAAAGAAAAAAAGACATTGACCTCAAAAGTTGATGTCAATTTGTTCTATTAAAATTTACAGGAGCTATTGTTTTTATGTTCTGATAAAAAAAACCCTTTTTAGATATTTTCGAACTTTTGTTTTTGTGTGCGCATCCGTAAAAACTCAAAAAATGGAAAAAAATAAAGTTTCGTTTTTAACAGAAATAATTATCTTCTTATCGCTGCTATAAGAGCCTGAGTCTTTTCCAATGTATTATTTTTAAGCTCTTGAAACAGAATTTTGGATAATATGTCACTTGGCAAGGTGTCATTAATATTTTACATTCATAAAAAGCATTGTTTCCTTTTTCAAAAAAAATAAAAATAATTAATAAAAGAGATAAATAATAAATTAAACAGTTAATATGGTGTGTACGTGATAAAAAATATGTATAATAGGACTGCAGAGCTATTTTTCTAAAAAGCGATAACGAAAGTTTTCGATCGAGTTGAATATTGCAATTATTTCCACCGTGTAAATAAATGATAACAATAGTAATTGAACATATGATAAGTAGTAATTGAAAATCCATTCTTTATACTGCCGAGGATGTGTCTTTCAGCCTGTGATTGCAATTTGCCCATAAACAAAAATGATGAAAAATGGGAAAATGCTTTTTATGACCTTGAAACATTAATAACCTATAACCTTGCCAAGTGACATATCATCCGAAATTCTGTTTCAAGAGCTTAAAAATAACACATAGAGAGACTCAAGCTCTTATAGCAGCGATAAGAAGATAATTATTTTTGTTAAAAACGAAACTTTTTTTTTTTTTTGCTTTTTCTTGAGTTTTTATGAATGCGCACTCAAACACTTAGGTTCAAAAATATCTAAAAAAGGGTTTTTTTTTTTATCAGAATATAAGTACAATAGCTCCTGCAAATAATAATAGAACAAATTGACATCAACTTTTGAGGTCTATGTCTTTTTTTCTTTGATTTCACGTTGAATAACGTACACATTTTTGATCTGCGATATCCCCTTGAAACTGGTTTGTCTCAAAAATAAAAATAACGTTTTTTAGTTAAGAAAAGTGTGTTCTTTCCAATGATGTAAAGAAAATTGAAATTCAAGATGACCCTTTTGGGATATTGCCCTTTGAAATTGAGACAAAATTAAGAAAAAAGAAATTTGACTGGAATTTCAACTCGCATAATTCAGCAATTATTTGAGCTATCGAGATGCCACTTGCACACCTTTCGGACGAACTATCAGGCTACAAACGAGGAAAGAATTAGCTTCAGAAAGTCATTCTCTCAGCAGATACAAGCTGATAAGGTATGGTCAAAATTTGCCAAAATACGATTTTTTACCAACTTTGGCAGCAAATTGCAGAAAATCTACAGTGCATGGAGCTTCTGTTACACAAGTAGGCTATTCTACCCTAAACAGTGATCAGAATCACCAAATTTGAGTCTGATAATCGTCTTAGGTCGCGAGCAATAAAAGCACAAACTTGACGATTTGGACAGTTCTTTCAAGACACGAAAAAGAGGCCTTTCTAAAATAATTTTTACTGGCTGAACCATAAGGCTTATGGAGCTATAATTTGGTATGGTTTCATGCAAGTCCAATACATACATCCAAAAAAAATTTCATCAAAATCGGAGGGGGTCGAGTGGGGACGCCTCGTACACTTGACATGGAATGACACTATTCAAGTTTATTCAAAGGTTTTTTTTTATTTTTATTATTCTAATTTTTCTTTATATCATCAAAAACCTCAGACCCGTCACAACTTCGGGGGGGGGGGGGGACCTCCGACCACCAAACCTTGAAATTTTCTTTTTTTTTTTCTTCTTTTTTAGTTGAATACTTTTTAAAAACTTTTGAGGTTTGAAAATTTCGGGGGGGTTCTGACCCCCTGACCCCCCCCCCCCCCGCTGGCTACGGCCTTGATTGTTTGCAAAATTTAGATCTACGGGTGCCTTGCTGCTAGGAGCGTCCGAACACTTTTAGGAAGGCAGAAATTCTAATTAGGCTGAAAGGAATTCCACATTTTGCCAAATGATAAAATACTGGTATGCACACATAAGTACATGTAGTGAAAAGGGAAATTCGTGTATTTAAAAATTGTAATAATGTAATTATGTCCCCAAATTTGCCAAATCGTCAGAAAAAATTTACCGAATGAGGAAAATAATTGGGAGGGGAGAGCAACCTCCCATCTTCCCCTGCTGCTTACAATTATTCATTATTAAAATTACGTTGCATCAAACGACTGAAATTATTCTTTTTTTTTTTTTTCAGTGCAAAGCATTTAAAATTCTTCCTTCAAGACTTTATATTTCAAGATAGGAATTTTAGAATACATGGAACCGATAGTTATTCTCATCAACACACACAAGACACAAATTGTTTTAAATGCAAAAATTCACGTTTTAATATATATTTGTACAAATAAACTCGTATGTTATCCTCATCTAAAAACTTTCTTCTATATATTTCATGTTTAAACTCTATCGTAATTATTAATGAAGTGATTGGCACCAATTAATACTTTAAAAATAAAAGAAAATTTCAAGATTTTTATAGTAATAGCTCAAGACTGCACATTAAAATTACTCACGTGTAATGTTAAAAAAAATAGAATTGCACTAAAATCGTATGATACTGATGTTTCACAATTTTAAATTTGTTAATGACTTCCTATGGTTAAGTGAGTTAATGATGAATTTTGTTTTTCAACAATGATACTTTAATTCAAGTTTCTTTTAACCCATTAATGCCTGACATTTTTTTCCAACGATATTTTGTTTACTGGTTACACGGCTACAGAACACACTGTACAATGGTCATGTGCTGCAATCTGTTAATAACGAATTGAAACAATACCAAGGTACTAATTGAACACTATTATTTAGTTGAAATGTTCATTTTTGGTAAATTCGGACGCTTTTTGCACCGTCCCTAAAAAGGGACACTAGACATTAATGGGTTAATAGGAACTATTTTGTAATTTGTATTTTAAATTGTTTTTATTTCTCTTTTATTTAAATTAGGAAAGAATAGGAAGTAAATTGAATATTAGGAAGTATAAAGAATACAAAGTGTTCCAGCCGTAAAATTAGAGAGACCTTTGTATTCCGAGCAATCTGCAGTTTAATAGAGTTGATAAAAATAATGCTGAAACGCTCAGCTCCTGCAATTTATATCAGCTTTTGCTTTTATTGATTTTGATACATTTTCTATCAGTACAAAACCCAGAGAAGCAGTCTTTGGGCATTACTTAATGTATCAATATCAATCTTACTTTAAATAGTGGCTGTCATAAATATTTCTAAAGTCCTTATTAATCACGGAGGAATTAATTCCCCTATTATGGCCTTCTAAATAATTGCAACGTTAAACGCCAAACTGAAAGACATTGATGGAGGAGATTCCAAAACAATCACTAATCAATTTATGATTATACAAATACACATTTTGTTCGAATTCCCACGGACTTTCAAGTACTTTTTTTTAATCAGTAATTGACACATTTTAAGCTTACACTAACAAATTAGAAAACAGACTGCGCTGATGTTTACTACATACTATTGGCACAATAGGATATTTTTGAGAGAAGGGGGAGGGTAGAACAAGTTAGAATTTTCTTCTTGCGGGACTTGATCACAAAAATTCTTCTGTGGATGCATAACGAAAAATCCCTTCCCCGTCGCTTCGTTGCTACATAAATGTCGCATATTGTTTTGAATTTTCATGGAATTTCAAAGATGAAACAAGTCAGATTTTTTTCTGAGGGAAGAATTTGATCATAAGAATCCTAACGTGCAAAGTATTATAATATAAAAATGTTTATTAATTGTTTCCTTTCATTAAATAATCGCAACTGCTAACGGGGCTTGATTCGCACGGTGGCTGAAGGGAGGGATGAGATCTTTTTATGAGGAAATCAGGCGGATAGTCCAATGTTAAGTCTATTTTCTAGCTTAATTTGCGACGAGCAAATCCCACTTAAAGCGAGAAGCTTCTATTGACTTTCAGCTCAGCTAATCCTATTTTTCAAAAAATCTTTTAACAGTGTGGAATCAACTGAAAGCTATTGATGGATTATAAATTTTGAGAACAAGGGATGATGGACTGTGGTAAGTTTTGATTTCATATTCATGGAAATTTGGATTAGAATTAAGCTGAAGGAAAGGACAGTAATGCAATACAATGTATTGCATTACTGTCCCTCAGTACAACATTTTTCTGGTAAACGAGAAATCGAAATCACGAGTTTAGCGTCTTTGCAAGCCGCTTTGACCAACTTTGCTAATGGCCCTCCATCCTCTGATGATATACATTAACGCAATGCATAATAAAATAGCAGCAATGATTAATTCAAATAGATGCCTCTATTTTGTTGAAAAATTTTAAAAACATATATACTGATTGCTATTTTCTTATATTAACAAAGTTTCCTTTCTAATTTAAAAAAAAAAAAACCAGCTCACAATAAATTGGGAAATGAGTTAAAACTGCATATTTGGAAACTTGGATCGGAATTCTGCTAAAGAATTTTTGGGAGTCAATGAACGGGGATTCGAGGTCCTGATCTTCTAAATATTGTAACGAGGCTCTGAAACCAACTTAACCCCTTGAGGAAAGCTGTATATTAAAACAATGCTCAACAACAAAAACAGGATAAATCAGTTTTTTTTTAGACAAAACAACCAAAAAGTCAAGGACGTCATTTCGAAATTTTCCAGAGGGAGGGGGGGGCAAAGGGTGCATACACAATATAAAATTTACCAAAAAGTGGCAAAAACCACACCCACTCATATGCCAATACATTGATTTCCCAAAGTCGGGGGGGGGGGGCAAATATCCCCCTGCCCCCCCCCCCTAAATGACGGGCCTGCAAAAAGTGAAATGTCTCTTTATTTTTTTGCAGAAAGAGGTGGATTTTTTTTTTTTTTTAATTTTTACACCATGTTTTTAAAATTTTATGAATTATTGAAGAAGTTAAAAAAAAGAAATAAACCCTTGAGAATCAATATACATGACTGAAAACATAAATATGACAAAACTTTTGGAATGTGCAAAAATGTGCCAAACACTCCTATTTTCTTTTGGAATTTCTGCTAAAGAGCAACGTCGTCTCCACAAAGTCGGAATAACTCATGATGCGATCAACGTACGGAAAGATGGACAAAGACTCTCTTGTCACAAGCGTCCTTCTTGACGAGAACATGAAGGATCCTTAAAAATGTGAGATCCGAGGCCCTGTGTACTAGTCAACCCAATAGCCTGGCTCGTCATCGCCTCTGCGACCTCAAGCATGTGTTTTTATGAGACAGTGTCATGGCCGAAAATAGAAATAAAAAGCGGGGGCTGTGCAACAGTTTTCGAAGGACGATCTCTAGACTTGAGGAAGCGCATTCAATATGCTCCAGACTTGCAAAAACGAAAACGAGACTTCAAATATTGTGTAACGTCCTTTACTTCCGGAAAGCCCACATTTTGTTTGCTTTCCGATTTTCGTCACGCTGTCAGTATGTGTTCCACCTAAAATGCGTAAAAAATGAAAATGGATCTGTAAACACATTTCCAGCTAAAAAAAAAAAAAAAACAGCGAAGTAAACATTCATTCATTTCAGCCTACAGCCGGAGTGACATGTAGCATTTAGGCCGAAATTAGAGACATAGCTAGGTTCAATCCCCCCACCCCCAAGTTATGAAAATACTCCTTACATGTCATAGGAGCGAAGTCTTTTTTTGAAGAGGGAAACATAAGCAAGCAAGTGAAGATCATATTAATAGTGACCATAACAGTGATCAATTCCATTTATAAAAAAAAAAAAATCTGATGATCTAATGCATTGCCCCTACAATGGAGGAAGGTAGTGGGTATGACACTAATGCAGCACTAGTCAAAAGGGGGCCCAGATTGAAAGAAAAATGAAGTCAAATGAAAAATCTCTTGTTCGAAAAGTTTTAATCACATAAATATATTAAACATAACAAGCGAGTCCACAATAGTCGGATTTGTTTGAGTTATTTTAGAAAAGAGGTATAAAACGCGTTACTTATCTTTCTTCATTTAATGAACTTTTATTTATTTATTTATTTTATTTATTTATTTATTTCATTTTATTTATTATTTTTTTTTTTTTGCTTTAAACTAGGAATATTCATCTTAAGGTATAGGTATAAATTGAAAATCTTATACGCGAACTTCTTGTTCTCAACTTTTATTTCACTTTATTTCATTTATTTATTTATTCAGATATTTTTGTAGATACATTCAAAATAATCACATTTTTATTCTCTTTTCAAAAGCAATTGCTGTTTGATTTGGCCTGAAAAAAGGGACCGTGCATTAAGTAAACTGAGCAAAACTAGCTACGAAATAAACCTTAACTTTCATTAGAGTTTCTATGCAGCAGTGACTGAAAATTTTTTAAACCAAAAATTTCCTATAACTGCATTATTAAAGGCACTAAATTTTGAGAAATTTGTAGGAGAGAGTTCAAGACGCCCAATTTGTCCCTCTAATGATATCTTCACCTTCCTATTTATGCTTTTATATTTTGAGAATGACCCTCCTCCAAAACCAGAAGCAGGATCCTCCCTTGAACATAATAGAACCTTGCATATAGGGGGTGGGATTTGAGTACTGCGGATATAAACTTACAGATGCTGTTTAATATTTTTTAGAAATAATTGAGTTACGACTATAAACATCACGAGTCGCAAATTTACTAAGAAAATAGAAACTTTGTAAGCATGAAAGATTTTAAGTGTATTTCTGCGTTGATGTTAGAGTAGGAAAAAGCACTAAAATATTAACTAATTTAATGATGTCTACAACTTCAGTACCGTAAAATGGGGTGTATAGGAACAGCGGGGTCAATCGGAACAAAACTTCCTAACCGTACAAAGAAATTCTTCATAAATATACTATTGGGTATTTTTCGCCATGAATTTTTTTTTTTTAGAAAGGTAAGATCATAGGAAGTAGGAAAAAAATACTTTTGTCAATCTGGCAACGCTACTGGCTTCTAAAGAGGGCTGCACGTTGAATGCTAGAAAACATCACATTTTCATAGACTGCAAAACTTCATATGCAAGAACAAACCTTCTTATATTTAAAAACTATGAGTGGTATGTTTCAATTATACATGTATCTGAACAACAGAATACCACATTAGAATTTACATTTTTTATAAATTGTGTCATAAAAGTGAAGAATTCTGAAAAATGCCATGGGAAAAAAATTTGCGGGGTGAATCGGAACACTTAGTTCTGTTGTTCCAATTCAAACTTATTTGAAGGAAATTGTTTGAAAAATCAAGATTCTAACCCCAATTCTTCTAATCAAGACAGGGACAAGGATTTATTACTGTTTATCCCTTCTCGTGAGCAACTAGATCTTAGAATGACAAAAGTTACAGATTTCAAAAGATTTTTTCTCCAGGAGACTTTTTTTTACTTAAAATAAAAGGGAGAAAGTCACATAGACTTTATGTAGTAAACGTCCAGCACACAGACAGTGATGAATAAGCGAAAAAATCTTTCAGGACAATCCCCGAAACCCAGAAATTTCAAAAAACTAAAGAAAAGGCAGAATTCATCCCAGGAGATGTTATGAAAAAACTTAAGCCAAGTCACAATTGCTAGTTTTAAGGACAAGTACATATTTGTGGACGACATGAGTGACTTCCATTCATGTTAAATCTTTGCATTTCAATTCAAAAGCTTTTCTTAAAATTACTTTTCATTTTTCATAAGTTCAAAATTATTTTGAATTTTCACAAATTATAAACGTTTACTGGTACTGAAATTATACATTTATTTGACAGTAATTATCTGTTCTTATTCTCCCCCATCAATATTACTCATGTTTGTGAGACCTATTACAGATTAAATTGAAAAAAATAAAAATTTTAACAAGTGTTCCGATTGACCCCTATCAGCGGGGTGATTCGGAACACCCATAATTTGCTATATATTTTAATAATAATTGCTCAAAATCTTTTGTCTTTGCTTGGAATATCAAAAGTAAAGCAAGACCGAAGTTTTTACCCAAAAAATCAAATTAAAAAAAAATCTTTTAACTGCTTTTTTTACAATCAAAGCTGAAAAGTGTTCCGATTAACCCCATTTTACGGTATTTTACAAATTAATTTTCATTCAACTTAATTATCCCATCTTTACACCCTTTTTATTAGCTCTTTATTCTGAACTAACAGCTTTTAATTTTTTAGTCTTTGCTTAAAAAGTCAAAACCGAACATCTTTTGGTGTGAAAATTTGATGCCACGTAACGATTTGTGTATGCGATCATAAAATTTAGAAAGCTAATTACATGAAATGGTTAAAGCTGAAATTCTCCATTTTTTGTAACTAATACATAGACTATTAGTTTTAGACATTCCTCCTAGTGCCGAATAAAACAGTACTATTGGGCTCAACATTGAGCGAGTTGAATTTTCGTGGCAAAAGTATAAACTAACTCAATAACAACTAATTTTGTCGAGAGTAATGAATGTTGAAGCTAATGAAAGAGCACTCGTGTTATATATATTATATACTCATTGCATTATTATTATTATTACTATTTGCTGAGAATAATGAATGTTGAATTTAATGAAAGAGCACTTGTGTTACTCATTGCATTATTATTAGCATTATTATTTTGTTTTTGTTTTCTCCGAAAATAGGTGAAAAAATTCCTTCAATTTAATGCAATATTCTCTAGTTATACTATGAATATATTGGTTTATGAGACAAGATAAATTACCATAGAAATAGAATATCCATGAACTTCTCTTTCAGTCTATGTTTTGTTTCTGAATTTTTTTCATGCTAATAAAAAATTGCTATACTTTTTATTAACGTAAAATAATACTTTTTCTTTGCACCAAACGTTATTCGGTAGAGCTGTACTTATTTTCAAAAAATTTCTAAACTATGTGTATAAATTAAAACATTAATTAAACTTTCATCGCTAAGCTGGTTTTCTTTCTTTCTTTTTTTTAAATTATCTACCTGTTGTTTGTTACTAGCCGTTTGAAACAATTATTTTTGAAGCATTTGATCAATCATCAGTTTTTTTTTTCTTTTTTCTTTTTTCATGATCTACAATTTATTATTTTGCGCGTCATCTTATTTTCTTTTTTCCCCCTTTAAATTTGATTTTACTTGGAAATGGTGCTATTTAACTACATTTTGGTATAAATCAATTTGCAAATTAAAGAATTGTTGAAAAAGATATTCCTTCTCTCTCATCATCATGGGAAACTTTTAGCCTTCTACTTGGAAAGTAAGCCACCTTAAAACATACGACCAGGCAACCGACTTTTTTTTTAAATACGTAAAAGCATAACAACTGTGATATTAGTTTATGCATCTATTTCTAAGTTAGAAAAAAAAAGACAGAAAGAAAATTAAAGGGGGCCCCGTCAAATGATTTGGCAAGGGTACCCCGTGAAAAAGGTATGGGCCATGATTAAATGGAAGATTACTATTTTGGTAGTTCTTTTTTTTTTTTTTGAAACTATGCAACAAAAAAAATAAGGGTACCGGCAGTATGTTTTGTAAAGAAAAACGTATTAAGCTTACATTTTTTTATCTTTTATCAAAAGGAAATCTAAAGTTGATTTTAAAAATAAAAAAATTTCGTATGAAAACCCGAGGAATAAAATAGCTGCATATATTTACTCTGTTTTATCAGCAGCTATACAACGATAAAAATGAACGTAAAAATATGTTGTAAAAATTTCACTTCCATTATCAATCATTATGGATAGATATTTATTCAATGGTTTCCATACAGTTGCAGTGTCTTAATTACAGGGCACACCATAAGATGATTCTACCAAACGAGATTCATCTTTGAAAGTAATTTGGATGCAGAAGAATGCAATTATGAACATTGTCTTTTATAGACCCGTTGTTGCCGAAGAGAAGATTAATTGGTCTCTCATTTCTTGAAGATGGTAATACATATCGCATGGAAATGTATCCACTTACAGGCACGTTTTGCGGCTTCTTCTTAACGTTTGATAACAATGAGAATGAATCTTAAGAAAGGCAAACTGACTTAATAGAAGCGTCTGTGCAATTTTGTTGAATACGGCGATGCCTTTTTTATTTTGGAGAGTTGTGAATTTTAGATGTTTCCACAGAGTTGCTGTAGCAAAAGTGTACAATTTCGTGCCCACAATCACACAGTTTGTTCTCAAGTTAATAGCCGTAAAAAATGAATGTTGTTTTTACAGTATAAGACAGTTAATTTTATAGTAATAAACTGTAAAAATTGCTAATTTTACAGTACTAACTATAAAATTGCTAATTTTACAGTACTAACTATAAAATTGCTAATTTTACAGTACTAACTATAAAATTGCTAATTTAACAGTAATTAATTGTAAAATTGCTAATTTTACAATTTATTACCGTGCATTTCACAGAATAATATAGCACTAGCTGCCAGGGCAGCTAGATTAGCTTCCTGCGGCATGTCGATGCATAACGTCCTCCCTCTCTAACTTTTACCTCATTCTGAAGTTTATTATTTGATAGAATTTAATATTCATTCGATTTCAAGACATACCACGCACGTGGCCCGGCGTTGCACGGGCACTTCATGCCTTTAAAGTAGTGAGGAAATTTTCAAGAAACTACTCCCCGCCAAGGCGGCTCGCTAACAGACGCTTCACGCCTTTACTTTTTTCCTATATAAAAAATCATTCGAATTATTGAGATGCTACGCGCCTTCAAGATGGTGAGGAGAGTTTCAGTAAGTTCAGCTCGCTCAAAGAAAAAAAGCAGACATAGACACTCAGTTTTTAATATAAGTAGATGGCTTTTCAACAAATGAATGTTTCAAAATATTACAAGTAGCTAGCGATAAAAATTCTACGTAAGTGGCCCGCTTATGAGTTTCGTGTTTGATTTAGTTAAGCCTTCATTCAAAATTCTCATTATCATTGTTATTACTGTTTCATAGCAACGACGGTTTGCAAGAATGGATTTCATATTTAATCATTTATTAGGATTAATCGCTTTAAACTTGACTACTTATTAATTGATATCTTCGCTAATTAAAATCGTATAATTATATAAATTGAAACTAATGAAGCCTGAAAAATTACCTATCTATCGGTACCTGGTTCGACTTTCAGTTCAGTGGCGTTCAGGAGAAAGAAGCATGACATAGATAGAAAGAAAGATAGTTAGAAAGAAAGATAGTTAGAAAGATACTCAGTTTTTAATATAAGTAGATAATATAGCTAAATTTTACGGCAATAAGCTGTAAAATTGCTAGTTTTACAGTTCATTACTGTGCATTTTACAGTTTTAAATTGGAACCTTGGCTGCCAGTATTATACTGTAAAAGCAACAATTCATTTTTTGCAGTGATTTTAGAAATACGATTAAAAGATTCCGTCAGTTTTTAAACTTAAATGTGAGTGAAGTCTTTTTTTTTTTTTTTTTTGTAAAAAATAAGTCATTTTCTAATCGATCATTTATCGACTGCATCAAGAATATTACTTTTAATCAGAGATGGAACGGAGATTTGGCCGAGCCGGATGAACAGACATTTTACAGAAGCTTCGGCTTGACCGAATCATGAGCTGTGATTCGGTTTTTTAATCACAGTTGACAAAGTTTTGGATGCCATTCAAACCATGGTTTTTACTGCTCTTTGCGAAACCCTGATGTCCAAAAGTGTCCCAAACTATACTTTTAGCTATAGTGTATTTCGGGAGCATTTTTTTTTTCAAATAGAATAAAATCTATCAAAATAATATTTTTCATAAAAAATTTATTGAATGTGAAATTCAAGTTTTTATTTAAAAACGTATAAAACTTTTTATACAGCTTATTCTGACATAGAAGTAGCAATTCAATATTAAAAATTTCAATTAGTACGCATAAATTTAAATGTGTTTCTTAACTAAGGTAATTTGAGGGAAGACGCCGCATTGGGGGAGATGTCGTTTCATGTGTTTCCCCCACAAGAATCAACACTAATGGCTAGCCAGTCAGTTAGAAGGGAGGAGCATTTCATGTTGAGAGTATACATAAATGTTTTTGATTTACCGCAGGTTTTTCAACTATATGTATTTAAGACTCTTTTACAGCTTTAGAGCAGTTTTTCTTCTCTTGACTATCGTACCATATTATGATCTGAAACTAAATTTATCTCCTGGGAAAATTCTGATACTTTTTTCTAAATACTTTTAAGCTACATTTTTGTTTATTGTAGCTACACAATATATTATATTAAAAATTCAAATTTTACAAAAATGCTCGAATTTTAAAAATAAGTGCCTACATTTCATGATCAATTTGCTATTCGTTAATCTATGACCCCCCCCCCCCCTAAAAAGTGTTGTTAAAACATCATGCAAAATTTTTACACGCAAAAATCATTTTTAAAAAATAAAAGCTCTTTGGCTACTAATTATTACAATATAAATGGAAATAAAATTATTTACTTTGGTAATGTTGTGAATTTCATTTCATAACACTATCAGCTCTAACATAAGGAAGTTTTTATGTTCGAGATCTTTTGGCAATTTTTTAATGTAAAATATTTTGTAAATGAATATTTCAGAGAAAATATTACCGAATATTTATTATTTGTAACGAATTTTTATTTATATATTTATGTATAACCAATATTACAGTAAATGCGAATTCATTATGTTGGACTCCTAGCATACTTTTGGACAGCTTAAGACTCTTTTAGAGCGTGTTAGACGGTGAAAAACATTTGCTCAATTGTGAACCAGTTTTGGTGGTCCAAAACCTAAACCCTGTACATAATATCTACCTTTTACCCAACAGATGTAGCAAGAGAAAGCTAAAGTGTTCTTTTCTGTTAGAAGCTTGCCACGGTGTTTGCTCGAAAGAGGTTGAAAAAAAAGTCGAAGAGGAAGAAAAAAACAGAAGAATCTAAAAAGAAAAAGAAGAATTAAGGAGAGAAAAACAGTCGGTGCGAACACCTAAAGGAAAAAAAACGGAAGAAAACTAACGAAGCCAACAAGGGAGCTCTTTTCCTTTCATACCAACATATGGCCATTCTCCCGGAAGTTCTAGGTTTTACATTCGGAATAATGAATGACATTTCATCTAATATCAAGCGAATTAATTTCATAATTTTTTGAGCATATTTTACATTTTTTATCTAAGCTGTTTTTCATAATGTATGTTGAATAACAGCGAAACGACATCTGGGCATGAAAACATTCGCTGTTCCAAGAAGTGCTTTCCTGTTGTACGGAAAAAATAGAAAGAAGAAAAAAAAAACATTAGGCAGTGAAAAGGAAAAAGATGCAAACGGACCCGTCATTTAGAAATTTAAAAGGCGGAGGAAGAGAAAGTTTACGCACTCAATTCAAATTGCAACGGAAAATAAGAAAAAAACCACGCTCAACTGATATGTAAGAGCGTCAGCTTTTTAACACCGGAGTGGAGGCAATTATTCCTCACTGAACCCTCTAAATGACGGGCCTGGAAATAAGGGATTTTTTTTTTTTTTAATTTCGGTTAAAACGGGTGCAAATATAAGACCTAGATTTTCACTCAAACAAGTTCTTCATTAATCTGTACAGCAACACCTTCCTACTGATACCATTCTTTTTTTTTTTTCTTACCCAAAACCAGATGAGAGTTTCTTCTTCCATTTGTGCTAGTTCCCTCTATTTTTTTTTTTTTTTTTTAATTTGGGCATTTACAAGCCATTGCTTTTAAGTGTTTCATATACTGAACTTGATTTAAGCTCTGTTGCTTTTATTTTGCTAAATTTTTATATTGCTGAATTTATTAAAGGTTTAGTGATTTTTAGCGACAACTGTTGGAGTTCTTTCCATATTTTAGAGTAGATTATCTTTGTAGAGATTTGTTAAGAAAATTTAATAATATAAGTGCAAAGGAAAGAAAACCATTTCTAAAAAATATTAGCCTAAAAGGGAGTTAATGAAAACTTCTAACGCTTTAAGTATTTTGGCATTGCATTTTTTTTTTTTTTTTTAATGAACTTTCAGTTTTGGCTTTATAAAAGCCTTAAAAGAGAGTTACAAGGATTTTATTTGCAAGTTCTTTTACCAAACCATGCTAAATAAAATAAACAAATAAATTAGCTGACGATAAATGAAATTAAAAAAAAAAGCATCATCAATTTTACTTCTCAAATGTGTTTATTTGTGACAATACCATAACTTTTTCGAAACAAAATCAAACTTCTTCAAATTTTGGCATCATTTTAAATATTGTTTCCCCTCCACTTTCGGAGAAAAATAATGAGACAGTTCATATTTTAGTTGTTTCGTTACAAAAACCGATTTACAGTTAACTCGTTTATCCGTTCCAGACTCCACCGCAACAAATAAATTTCAACGATGTAAGATTATTTATTTATAAATTGAACATTTTTTTTAGTTAGAGAATAAAAAAGCTCTGTGCAACACTTCAAATGCATTTTTTAACATAATAAGAGATTTCGATACATTACATAAACCCTTTAGTAACAATTACACTCACACAACCCAGTATATATTATTAAGAGTATGAGAAAATAAGACACATTAGACTCATTTGTTATTACTGTACAAGTAATTATGCACTACCAAAAAGCTATGAAAATAATACAACTTGTTCTGTGATAAAATAAGTGCCAATGAGGGACAGTATCTTCTAAATTCTGCCTCTGCATAATTTCACTACTGAATACAACGCTTTTTGTTTTAAAAGCAAGAAGTTCAACAATATGATGAGATGTATGTAGTTATGCATTTATCCCTTTGCAATAATATAATGATATACTTTCTACAGTAAGTATTAAATATTTGATAGCTACTCTTGACACTCTCATTAGTACTTTTAAAAATCCGTCCTCCCTCCCCTGCTCAACTGGCTTTGGAAAAACTGACCCATTAAAAAATAATACAGTGGAACCCCGAATTTACGTTTACACTCGGACGAGTGATAAAAACGTGCCAAGCGGGAAAACGTAAAATTGAAGGCGGGTTGATAATCTAGGTTGATATCTTGATAGTATAGCTGAAAAATTGACACTTATCTGAACTAGTGGGGGGAATGTGTAATCGTTTTTTTTTTTTTTTTTTTTTTTTTTTGTTTTTTTTTTTTGTTTTTTTTTTTTTTGTTTTTTTTTTAAAGATACAATTTAATTTATAACACGTTTATTACTAGCAAATTTTGCGAATTTGCTTTTGGTTGGCATTCGCAAAAGAGAAAAATGAGTTTTAGAGGTTTTATGCATTGAGTCGTTTGATCAGTTGTGGACTCTCCAAATTCGATATTGAGAGGATTCGTGATGTGATAGGCGATACGTATGTGGGTGATTCTCCAAAAACCTGGCAGTTTCGACTCACAAACTCTATAAAAATAAAAATGCTTAAAAAAATCTAAAAAAAATCATACTTACTCTTTGTTAGGAGCTTATTAAGAGAAAAATAGAGGGAACTCACTTTAAGTATGCTACAACCCAAAAAAGGGGGGTCAATTTTTTCAAATCGAGAGAGTGACAAGAAGCACTAAGCGAGCAAACAAATGAATTTTTTCAAGGATTATCAGAAATTTTACAATAATAACAAAGAAATAACTTCAACATGAATGAAAAACTATGTTTATTGTTGACAAACACAACTAATTTGCAACCTGCTTAAACGAACACTGTTTTAAGAGATGCAGCATCCGACAAATTTAATATTTACATGAAGAAAGATATTTACAATCATAAAATAAAGTTCAAAATTTTCTAAATGAATACTTTTTTAATAAATGAGACGACTTTTTAATATTTTAACTAATGTTTGGTAAATAAATCCATCTATTCTACCGGATGTTTTACCAGTGCTTTAAAAGTAATGCTAGAGTGACATTTTTTTTTTTGCGCCAGGAGAGGGACATTTTTATTGCGCCAGGAGAGGGACATTTTAATCAAAAAAGGCTGATATTTCTACCCGGAATTATATAGAAGGTAAATAATGGTATTTTTCTCTTTTATCCCTCTTAACTCAATTACACACTGCAGGCAGAATTATTATTTTTATTTTATTTAGAACAGAAATGTTGGCCAGGAGAGGGACATCGAAAATGTTACATACCTCATTTTGAACTAAGGAATAATAATACGAACAGCAGACACATTCTATCGACAAAATACTCTATGAGTCCAAAGAAGTGATGAGAATAAACAGTGTTATAGTACTGCAGATTCAAAATTCCTTCTTTTTGCCTTTAATAATTGAACCAATTTGTAGGCCAGGAGAGGGACATGCAATCTGGGGACAAACTTCAAAATGATCTACCTGATTATATAATCATTCAAATAAGCTAAAACAACACTATATTACACTCATAACTATACATAATTCAACACTACAAGCGGAATTTGTGCAATGTTCACGTAAACTTTTAAAATAATTTATTTACATTTTAGAAACAGGGTGGGACATTAGGGTGGTCACAAGTAACATGGGGAAAAATTTTTTTCAACTAATATTTTGCGGCACCCCCCTAAAATGTGCCAATGGGCTAGAAAATGAGATTTGCAAAGTTTTAGCTTAATCGGATAATATTAACACGTGCCGCAAAGAAGGTAAAGTTAAGAAAAACAGCGATTTTTAGCCAAAAATTGTAGTTTTTACTCTGTAAAACCAAAACTACTGATCCTAGAAGCTTTATTTTGGTCTCATTTTGTAGGAAATTTTATTTTCTTTAAGTCTAATCTTCTTTAAAGTTTCGAAAAAATGATTAAATATTTTTCAGAATTTTCACAAGTCAGGCTGTAACGCAAATCTTCGAAATTGCAAGTAACATGGAAAAAATTTTTTTTCAACTAATCTTTTGAGACACTCCCCTAAAATGTGCCAATAGACTAGAAAATGAGATTTGAAAAGTTTTAGCTTAATCGGATAATATTAACACGTGCCTCAAAGTGGGTAAAGTTACGAAACACAGCGATTTTTAGCCAAAAATCGTGGTTTTTCCTCTGTAAAACCAAAACTATTCATCTTAGAAGCTTTATTTTGATCTCATTTTGTAGGAAATTTTATTTTATTTAAGTCTAATTTCATTTAAAGTCTCGAAAAAAATGATTGAATATTTTTCAGAATTTTTCAAGTCAGGCTGCAGCGTAAATCCTCGAAATTGCTTAGAAAAAATAAATCATTAAAATGTAACCTACGTTACAAACCTAGAAAAACTGTATGATGAGAGGAGAAAGCTGCGAAGAATGCTGAGAGATCCAAAAATGCCATTTAAAACCAAAGAGTTAAGGATTTTCCTTTGATAACCACTTTGATGTTTCTTATCGGGATTCGTAGAACGGATAGTAGCAGCTACAGAAGAGACACTAAACCATGACCGTCAAATTTAATTTTCAGTAAAAACGTCATACCCTTTTGTAGACAGCAATTTCGTCAACAAAGATTTAATCTTATCAAAAATCGATTTAGGAATTTAGACTTAGAAGGAGCTGTTGTGTATTGGGATAAGAAACCTCATCCAGTTTTTTTTTATTTAACAAAGAAAATTTAGAGGCTAGCAATTTGATATATAGTGGTGTTAAAGAACTGATGATTGGTGTTCCGATCCTTAAAAACAGCACTGGCGTGTACAAGTAAGCGCTGTATATTCAGTAGTTGAGCATTGGGGCTCGGTTTAAAAAAATTATAGAATGTATTTTGATACCACTGCTGAAAATAGTGGTAGCTTTCAGGAAACCTGCGTTGTTACAGAAATATTTTCCGTACTTAGCATGTTTCCACCGCATCTTAGAAGTTGTTTTAAAAGCAGTTTTTAGTTGCAAAATGGAAATACATCTGCTGCTTCTCAAGCAAATATTTTTCAAAAATTTCCAGCTGAATGATCTGTGTTAGATAAAAAGCAATTCAAAGCAGGTACAGAAGATGAGAATATTAGAAATAAGCAATTTAGGCTAAAATTGGAACTTTCTTGTTGTGAAATTAAAAAGCTGCAGCCTAGGAACGATTACAATATATACCCCTATAAATCGTGTAAAAACCAATTTTATACTAAAGCTAAAAAGACAGTAAATAGTTTAATGATGTTCCATGACACAGCTGAAAGAGGTGTAAAATTAATTCCAGGCTTCAGTTCCTCTTTGACGAAAGACAAAGAGCAACGGTAGCTTTTATTACAAGTTAATGCTGTATGCTAAATGCAGGTACAGTTTTCTCATTTATGAAAAGGTATCCCATCCAAGCCATCAGCCACTTAATTTGTATGTAAAGAGTAGTAAAATGAGGTTATATAATTTAACAGTATAAGTATAAAGGTGCATTAAAGCTTTTATTGTCATCTTAACTCTTTGCTTTCCGTCTTAACCCCTTAATTCCTCTATTTTAACACAGAAATTTGTTTCATTTATTTCTAAAGTACCGCGAAAATACCCCTTTTTTAATTGACAAAGTAAATCCAACAACAAGCAAATGAATGTAATTGAATATTGTAATGCTTTTAGGTTTTTGCATGAAAATTTCTTATTTTTGATATACTCTACGATTTAGCCTGAAAATTGCCAAATAAACACTTCGGACATGATAGCAAAAATGAATGGGATAGCACTTAACGAGAATGAAATTTCCTACAAAATGAGACCAAAATTAAGTTTCTAAGATGAATAGTTTTGGTTTTACAGAGGAAAAACTACGATTTTTGGCTAAAAATCGCTGTTTTTCGTAACTTTACCCACTTTGAGGCACGTGTTAATATTATCCGATCAAGCTAAAACTTTTCAAATCTCATTTTCCAGTCTATTGGCACATTTTAGGGGGGTGCCTCAAAAGATTGGTTGAAAAAAAATTTCTACATGTTACTTGCAATTTCGAGGATTTGCGTTGCAGCCTGACTTGTGAAAATTCTGAAAAATATTTAATCATTTTTTTCGAAACTTTAAATAAGATTAGACTTAAAGAAAATAAACTTTCCTACAACATGAGACCAAAATAAAGCTTCTAGGATCAGTAGTTTTGGTTTTACAAAGTAAAAACTACAATTTTTGGCTAAAAATCGCTGTTTTTCTTAACTTTACCCTCTTTGCGGCACGTGTTAATATTATCCGATTAAGCTAAAACTTTGCAAATCTCATTTTCTAGCCCATTGGCACATTTTAGGGGGGTACCGCAAAAGAAATTCGAAAATTGATTTTTTGTGACCACCCTAGTGGGACATGCAAATAAGGTGACTTTTTGGCTATTCAAAAATTTTTGTAGAAAAAAATAAATGAAAAATTGCTTTAATATGAATTGAATAACATCAGAATAAGTATTTCTAACAATTAAAAAAACAAAAAAACTTTCTAGGTCAAATAATTTTTGTGCTGTTCTACGAGGACATCATATTGTTCGAATTTTGGAGAATCACCCATGTACGACATCGACTTCTAATTATAGGAAGAGTGTCAGCAGCTTTGGTTCTCAGTTGTTAACAGGGAATATCTTATTGGACAATTGGAGGAAGATCCTCTTACCTATTACAGTAAGATAGAACAAAAAATGTCAGAGCAGTTTGAAGAACTATGAAATTAATTTATCTAGGGAAAAAAAAGAAGTTTTTGTGAGTCTTGTAGATGAAAAACGATTTTGATCTGTTTATAGAAAAATGTATTAAGAGCACTCTTTGAAAGCGAAATATGTACAATCCGAAATCTATTAACATTATCAGTATAACCTCTTTCAGGAACCAGCAAAAAATGATGTCGGAAGCGGGACAACGTACTAAACGGACTACATAAAATCGGGGTTCCACTGTATTTTGTTACTCTTCAGATGAAAAGAGTTAAAAAGAGCCAACGAGAAAATAACAATTAATTAATTTTAGAAACCGTGATACAGTTAAAGCCGCGGATGTCGAAGTGCGAAGTGACGAGGTATGACCAAAGACTCTATAGCTTCGGTATGACTGCATTCTGTTTTTTATTACGCATTGCTTCATTGCATAGCACCCCAAAATGGAGACCCTATTGGCAGAGTCGGTTAGAGTGGAGTGCTAATAATGCGAAGGTTGTAAGATCTAATCCCCATGTGTGGGCAGAGAAATATCGTTTTAATGACTTATTTTCGTCAGCAGAAAGATGATCCAAATTTCCATGGATATAAAATCTACGCAGATTGCAGGATTATGAACGACTGATTCTTTATGTATTAAAACAAATACTGAGGACTATAGAACTCCAGCAGTTCTGGTGTTAGATATTAATACCTGTTCACAGCTACTACAGCAAAAAAAATAGCGTCTTACTTCATTTTTCACTATCGCATTTTCTCATTTACCCGTTTAATACCAGTACTGTAATAATTACCCGCTTTTACAGCACTTGCTGAAGCAACAGGTTTTTTTTTCCCCTTTTTAATTCCTTTTTCCTAGAAAATGGCGCTCTTCGCTAAAAGAAGAAACAAAAAAGAACCCTGTCATATTTTACTACCCTCGGAAAGGATGAGGCTAAAAATGTCTCCACGGCACACGAATTTTGAAAAGATCATCGTTTATCTAAGAGAGTCCTAGGCGCAACGCCTGCGTCTGGGGAACGTTAACAAGACCCTGGTACGAAGTGTGTCACTCTTCCTCCTCTCTCAAAACAAGCGTAGGAGGCCACCGTGCGTGGGCGGTGCGTATGCATGCACACTTCTCACGAGATTCAGATTACCAAGACGAGACGCGCTTTGCTTGGTATGTGACAAAGATCTTCCCTTCACACCTTTTAAACCAGTTTATTTTGATTCGAGAAGCGAGCGGAGAGACTGTGCGGGAACAATTGGGAAGCAATTATGATCGAGGTGTCTGGCATGACACTTTATTTGCTCATATTAACGTGGGGCGAAAAAAGTGTGCTCACGCTGTCACACGCGGTGACAGGAAAAAACGTCCCCGGAAAAAACGTCCCCGAAGAAACATCCCCAGAAAAAACGTCCCCTAGGAAAAAACGTCCCCGGAAAAAACGTCCCCGAGGAAAAAACGTCCCTGAAGAAAAAACGTCCCGTAGTAAAAAACATCCCGGATGAAAAAGCATCTTGTACGAACATAATCGAGGTTTTTTTTTTTTTTTTTTTTTTTTTTTCCTACCATTTCAGTGTTTTTATCATTTCCAGTGATGAATAGAAATTTTAGCAGTATTTGTTTAACTATTTTTTTTCAACCAAATGATTTTAGTGGTTCTTTTTTCTCATAATCTAGCTACTTAGAAGCGTTTATCGCTTGATTTAATGGATTTTTTTTTTTTTTTTTGTAATTTTTGATATTATTAAACAGTATTGGATATTAAATAAAATTATTGATAAATAGTTTTCTTTGCAAATACAGTCGAGCCCACTAAAATATCGGTTAAAGGAATATCCCGCTTAATATAATACATTTTCAATGTACCAAACCGTTATAGTGCATTATTTTCGTCCCGGATAATGGAATATCCCGCTTTTTAGAATATTTTTCCGTGCCAAAATGGCCATTCCATTAAGCGGGCTCAACTGTAAAAGGTCTGGTGGGGTAAAATGGTCAATGGGGAAAGTAGTCATACTTCAAATAAAAAGCTGTAGTTTACAAATAAATGTTCGAATGAGTTTTTTTTTTTTTTTTTTTTTTTTTAATTTCGAAATTTGAATGTTTTCTCAGGTTTGAAAAAGAGTAAAAAAAGTATTTCAACTTGCTAAAAAGTTGTTAAAAATTATTTTTCGGGAACGCGTTTAATTCAAATAGAAGGAAAATATATAAAAGTTAAAATGTGCATAAAAATCGGTTGCATGTGAATATTCCCCCCCCCCCCAAAAAAATATCCCATGTTCAGACATATAATAAAATAATCTAAAAAGTTCGTTAGACTTCCTATTTCTTTTAATCCTAAAAAAAATCCCCCCCTCCCCCCCAAAATCGATTTGTTGAGCCTTTAAAGTAAGATCCCTTCTTAACAAAAAAAAAAAAAAATACAAACAAACAAACTGTTAAAAGATTCAACAAAGAAACGACTGACCACACATGAATATTTCGTTTATTTTCCCCTAACAATTATATAACTTACAATAAAATAAAAAAAAAGATAGCAAAAAAAAATGCTAAATCAAGTCAATTTAAGAACAATTTTGTTGATAAAATATAACATTTCTTTGTTTCCCTCTAAATTACACCCCCCTTGTAATGAATTAAAATAAAAGATTGCAAATAAAGTATTAACAAAATTCAAGTTAGAAACAATTTTTAATGAAATATTTCTCTCACTTTTCAGAAGAATTACTTACTTTTATTATGATCAAAAATTTAATCGCTAACAGAAAATGATTTAAAAAATTTTTGCACCTCAATTTTTTTTTCTAGGGGACACTTTTTCCGGGGACGTTTTTTTCGAGGGTACGTTTTTTCCGGGGACGTTTTTTCCTAGGGGATGTTTTTTCCGGGGAGGTTTTGTTGGGGACGTTCTTTCCGGGGACGTTTTGCTGGGGACGTTTTTTCCTAGAACCGTCACACGCACACGTAAACACAATTAGACACACATGCGTAACATGCATTTATCTACATGCAATGCTCGGTGGAAAGGAGGTTCTCCATAATTATTTGATTTGCTGCTTGAGTAGATCGCTGAAACATCTACAGTTTCAGCATTGCACTGATAGGGAGGGATGGTCTCTAGACCCTGGGCTCAGGGCAACTGCAAGTAACCGACCCGAGGACTACTAGACCTGCTGATTTTATTAGCACATACTCCGCATGTACTCCGGAGGTATTTTGCAGGGCTGGTTCAGTGCCAGGAGCCCGACACTGGCAAGGTCCGCTTGCAGCGTTATTACCCGCTTACAACGTATGTTAAGTCCCAACCCTGGCTCATACTATATTACTCAAACATAAAATATCGATAGAAGCATTTACAACGAAAATTGAAGTTCTAAACTAGATATTCAAGTGTAACATTATAAAAATTGCTTAGGATTCAGTTGGACGATTTCTTATTATTTGAGCTGAACTGCTGCTCCGTAAAAAAGAATCACCCCTCACTCGTCGAAACGCGTGAACTACTCGTCACGACCAGTTTGAAGCATCATGTATGAGTGTAAGCAACGTACGTGAGCATTCTTAAGCTGCTATATGAACATTTTAAATTGTATTTTGGTCATTTAGGCCTTATTAGCCGACAGGCCTTATTACCCACACCTACCTTGATTATAGTTACTTTTGCTTTTTTATTTTACGTCTTAAATACATAAGCCCCTCTCTTGAAATTCTCCTACGCCCTCCTGGGGGCGGGGTCTCCAGGTAAAGAACCCCTTACCTAAAGTTGCAATGATTTGCAACACACGGTGTCTACCTTTCCTTTAAACATTTTAAAACAATATATTCACCCACTTTCTGTAATTAGAATTTGATATTGAGACTTAGTGGAAGAAAGCGGCAGTTTCAAGAAGTCTTTGCCCAGCCTTAAGGGGGCTGGAGAAAGACCGAAAAGCCACACACACTCATACAATATCAGTGGTTTTATTTTCATTTGAAAGTGTTGGCGTGTTTATTTTTTCGTTTTATTTTTCCTTTTGTTTTTTTTTTTTTTTTTGGAGGGTGGGGGGGGGTGAACGTTTAGTCTTTCTACATGCAAAAGTCTCATTCCGCCCACGGTAAAGTTACAGCAGTTTTATCAGTTAAGTTGCTCCATTGCATCGGAGGCAGACCACCGCTTTTACGGAGTAAGCTTGCACATTTTTTTTCACAGTGCATTGGAGCACTGTACTAGCATATGGTGTAGGGGGAATGTAAAAAAAAAGCTCAGAAATGGTTACTAACACAGCGTCAATTTAGTTTGAACTGTTCAAGTGGCAATAATCCGTGCAGATTAATGACCAATGTTACCATAACTAATGGCTTATTTCCGAATAATCGACGGAGGAACATGGGATTGCATATCCACGATCTGTAATTTCAGCTTTGTTTCAGTCTCGTAAAAACAATTTCCTTTAGAATAATACCGACAAGAACATTTAGAGCGGGCATTGTCAGCAATAAATCATAAAAAACGTGATCTCGCACCTGAATCTGCCACTTTAGGAAGCACCGGCTTTCGAAGCTCTTTTGCCTTACTGATTTCAGGTCTTTTCTGCTAACACTCCTCTTCAGGTTCAGGTCATCTGGCAAAACCGTATGAGTCGAACTGGGTTATCGTTTTCAAATTTCCGCTGATGCTAGCGACAAGGGAAAGTGGCTGAAGTACTTAGCAGTGTCATCGAGTACTTGATGCTCGGTAACGAACTATCTGTATATAAACAGCTATGAAAACTTCTTCAAAAAAAAGAAAAACAAAAAAAAACTCTTTTTTTTTTTTTTTTTTTTTTATTTAGTGGCATGGTAGAATCATTCATAAAAAACTTTTGTTTGAAAAGACTTTGAAGTGAAATATATTTATTTTCAACTTTGTTGTAGTGGTAAGTCAATTCGTGCGAAAAAATATTAAGAAGATAATGAGTTTAAGACGTCACACGCCGCTAACAAAAGTGATACAATTCAAAATTTTGGGAAAACGTATTAACTTTCGATTTAAAATCTTTATTTAATGCTCTTTCTAGTCACAAAACGAGCACGATTTACATAACTAGTGAGTGATTGTGCAAAAATAATATGATCAAAAGTGACACCTAACTAAAAATTCCTAACGTTAAAGAAAAATTTCTGAGCTTAATTATGCATCATTAATTTAGACAAGTTTCTTTCTTTCTTTTTTTTTCAATTGTGTCATTTTCGTTACCATGAGGCGATATGAAAAGAGACCAAAAAACTTTGTTCTGAAATTCGAGAACCTTGTCAATTGTACTCTTTTTAATTAAAAATATTTCTCCTTGGTTCACTTCTATTCCAAATTTCTTTTTTCAGTTTTCTAATTAATTGTTTTCATTCCGTCTCCTGGGCCCTCATTTACTGTTCTTTTTTTGCTTTTACAATATTTACTTTGAAACTTGTTAACGTTTTTAAATGTCAAACTTTTTGGCAAAATTATAATTATTATTATTTTTTTTTCGTTATTGTTTTTATTATTATTTGTAATATCTACCGCTGTGTTGTTACCGAGTTTGAACACCCCCCCCCCCCGTCTATGCGTCACAATTACTTCGGCTAGTAACTAAGTGGACGATATTTCCCGGATAATAAAACCCGGAAAAATTTTTGCAACGATTTTAGTCACCCCATTTGAATTGTTTTAAACAAACTCACGAGTAAAATTTATTCAAATACACAATGAAGGTGAAAGTCATAAAGTAGTAAAATCACAAAAGTTAAAAAGAAACGCTTAATAGATATTGTATTTAACATGCATTGAAATAATCATCACGTACCATAGTAAAAAATAAATTTTAGTATCGAGTTTTGTTCTTTCTTTTGTTTTTGGTATAAATCTCATCCTACTCAAAGCTTTTCAATGGACCGTGAGCAGTAATGAAACGAAAATGTAAATTTGTCGCTCGGCCACTTTCAATTTTGCATCAGCGATTATTTTAGAGGACTCCGCCCGTTAAGTTGCATATCCAGTTGGAGTGATTCTATTTCAACCATTTAAGGCGAACTGTGCCGGTAGAATTATTTTACGCTTCCAAAGTGGAACGTGATGGTGTTATTAGAAAGATGATCAAGTATGGATGTCGAATGAAACGTTCTCTTTCGATTATTGAAATTACACCTGTTGTTGCCTCTAAAGTTTTCTGAACGTTTCTGCTCATTTTCAATTATTAATACAAAATAAGCTGCAATTGAAAAAAACATTATGATTATTCATAATGAGTTCTGAGAACATTCATTTTAGCGGTACACTGTAAAAAATAGATGCTGTTTTTAAAGTATAATACAGCTAATTTTATAGTAATAAACTAAAAATTGCTAACTTTACAGTAACAAACTGTAAAATTGCTAATTTTACACTAATAAACTGCAAAATTGCTAAATTTTAGTTTATTACTGTGCACTTTACAGTTTTAAACTGGAACCCCTGCTGCCAGTATTATACTGTTATTTTTACAGTATAATACAGCTAATTTTGTGGTAATAAACTATAAAATGGCTAACTTTACAGTTTAGTACTGCGCGTTTTAGTTTTAAACTGGAACCTCTGCTGCCAGTATTATACTGTAAAAACAACACTATTTTTTGCCGTGTGTGATCTTCACAGAGAATAGATAGGGGAGAGTGTTAATGAATGGGCCATGGTGATGAATGGGCCACTAACAAAATATGAAAAAGTATTTGCATGAATTTTTTTTTTTTTTTTTTGATGCCACCAATAGATGTAGATATTTGTTCTACTAAACTCATCCAATTTTCATTCGTTTGCGCTGAGCCATTTTTAAACTAGAGTGGCATGGTCAAGAATCTGACTGAAAAGTAAGTTTTTCCCTTTTTAGTAAAACATTTCCTAGCTAAAATGTACCAAGTATTTCACTGCATACATATGTATAAGCTAGTCTTTCCATATCTATAAACTAATCTTAAGATGCATTTTGATGTTATCTAAAATCAATGTACTCAAAAAACCTAAATGTATTCCAAAAGTATAGGTGGGGCTGAATGGGCCACTATGTCATGGTAATGAATGGGCCACCTAAATATTGTTTTTCTTCCTTTTCTTTGGATTTTCGCATTAATATGAAACACAACTGACTGTCATAGATAAAGATTACTGTCGTCAAAATAGGTTTGTAGTAACTTTTAAATATAATTTGCAGATCTGTATTATATTCCTATAGTACAATAGACCTCTGGTCGCAGTGCATGGCTTGAAAAAGCCCCCCTCTCTTCTTCATAGTATATTCCTCACAGTACAATTTTATTTTCTTTCTTGGTAACTTAAGTTAGATATTTCTTATTCCCGATGTCTAGTAAATTTAAAAAAAAAAAAAATTTGAATTTTGACAAGTTTGAAAATGAAGATGAAGTTTTTGAAAGTGATTTTTAATATTATTTTTGAAATATATAAATTTTGTTAAATCATAGTGTGTATTAGCTGTTATTTTTTTTATATATATTTGATGTTATTTATTTCTTACAATCTCATTATTTAGTCATTTTTCTGCTACAATTGGTATGCATCAGTTTTATTTTAATTGCATCAGTTTTGATGTTTATATAATTTTACATCAGTATGATTTTGTATCATCATGTCAAGTGCAACATTTATTTTGTCATATTCAGCAAATAAAAGATTAAATCCACATGTTTTCATTGAATTCATTTAGTGGCCCATTCATTACCTTCGATGGCCCATTCAACCCCAGAGGTGGGGTTGAATGGGCCAAATTTCAAAATTTTTATTTTCTATTATAATTCATTCTAGACAGGTGCTAATCCAACTTTTATGACTTTTTTAGATAGCCAGATAAGTAAAGTAACTAAAACACCAATTTAGAGTTAAAACAAAGTGTTAGAAAAAATTACAAAAATTCAAAACCAACAAGAAGTTCTGTCAAGAACTAAACGAGCCTACTTTCCCGTACATCGTCATCGGCATTCTCGCATCTGATCATTATTCTCTTGATTATCTGAAACTGAAAATTATGTCAAACATACCTTTTTAGCACATAGAGCTGATTTCGAAAAGCAAACTATACTCCTCTCATCAGATGAAATAGACACGTAAAAAGTAATTAACGAATAAATGAAGCTTTGTCGCACCTTTTAAAGAGTGCAACTGTTACAGTTCCTCCGTAGAAAAAATCCTCCATTGTTTTCAAAAAAAAAAAAAATAATAATGATAATAAAATAAATAAATAAAAGTACAAAGAGCATCAAAACGTATTTTATCAAAGAAAGAAAAAAAAAACTCGTCCGTTAATAAAATGTCTCGAATTTCACTTTTAATCGGATGCCAGTTGTTAAATATAAATAAAGAATAAAATGTTCCCGTGAATGAAAAATTTTTGTTACAAAAAAAATCGTCTGCCAAAAAAAGATAATAATAATAATAAATAAAATAAAACAAATGAATAAATAAACAAAAAATCGTCTGCACAGTCAGTCATTTTTTTTTCTGAGCCTGCATTTCCGCCACGTTTGCGGAGTCGGAGTCGGAATCAAAGTCCTCACAGAAGATTACTCAGAAAAGTACTTTACAAACACTATTTATCAAAACCATTTTCTTACAAAGTTAGTTTGAAGGAAATCCGACTTTAAGTTCAGAATCAACATTCAATTTAAATTCCCCGTAGACGCTAATGTTAATTTTTTTTCTGAACGGTTCAATATTGAACGAAAAATGGTTCAAATCAAAAAGCGAAATATGGAAATGTATGGGAGAGCCTCTCCGAGATCTTTCAAACAAAAAAAAGTTTATTCCATTCAGACGGTTCACTCAAAAGTTATTAGGTGGGGAAAGGTTGCTTGAACGGTTCAATGTTGAACGAAAAAATGCTCAAATGGAAAATTTAAATAGGGTAATGAAGTATCCTTGCTGAGATCCTTCGAATAAAAAAAAGTTTGTTCAAATCGGATTGTTCACTCAAAAGTTAGCATCGCGAAACAGGTTGTTTGAACGGTTCAAAGTTGAACCAAAAACTGTTCAAATCGAAAAATCAAATATGGGAATGAGCTGTACTCGCCGAGATCTTTCAAACAAAAAAAAGTTTGTCCAAATCGGAATGTTCACTCAGAAGTTATTAGGTGGGAAAGGTTACTTGAATGGTTCAATGTTGAACCAAAAATGTTCAAATTGAAAATTTAAATACGGTAATAAAGTATCCTTCCCGAGATGCTTCGAACAAAAAAAAATTGTTTAAATCGGACTGTTCATTCAAAAGTTATTAGGGGTGACAGCGTGTTTGAACGGTTCAATGTTGAACGAAAAATTGTTCAAATCGAAAATGTAGATACGAGAATGAAGTATCCTTGAAAAGATCTTTCGAACAAAAAAAAGTTTGTTCAAATCGGACTGTTCACTCAAAAGTTAGCATCGCGGAACCGGTTTTTTGAACGGTTCAAAGTTGAACCAAAAATTGTTCAAATCGAAAAATCAACTATGGGAATGAGCTGTACTCGCCGAGATCTTTCCAACAAAAAAAAGTTTGTCCAAATCGGAATGTTCATTCAAAAGTTATTAGGGGGGGACAGACAGACCGACCGACACACAAATTCCCCATCTCAATACCCTACTTTCAAATTTTTAATTTTTCGATATTCAATTTACCTTTTTATTTTTTTTTACTTGGCGATATTTTTTGGACTTGGCGATATTTTTTAGATGCATTAAGCTACTTTTAATACTTTTTTCGTCTTTCTTTTGTTTTTAACGGGAAAGTAGGCTAAAAAGTGGCCCCCTACTCTCCCCTACTCTTAATAGACAAGGGATTTTTTACTAGCGTAAACACACTTCCTGGCAGTTTTTAACGAAGCAAAATTCATTTTGGATGACAAAAATATACAAAAACTGAAAACCGAACAGTGATAAATCTCTTGGAAAACTAACTTTGTAGGGATGAAATAAAAGATGATCGAGAAATGAAAGATAAGTAGGGAAATGTGGGGTAACGTGCAATAGCAGGGCAATGATAGTTTTGGTATATTCTAAAAATGGTTAAATGGAAATATCTAATAAATTTACAAGTTTTTTTTTTCAATTCGTCAGATGCAACTCTCGGGCTATAGGTTGAAGAATATTGATCTACTTATTTAATGTGACCTAACAAAATAAAATGAATTTCGAAGCTCACTTATCTACTTACTTTGTCGATTCTAACAAAATAGTTGCTCTGTCGAGGTCATAAGGGGCCCATCAGCTTAATGTGCCCAGGGCCTTTAATAGGTTAAAGACGGCCGTGCCTTAAATATAACTGCAACAATATTTGAAAAAAATCGAGAAAATTACTAACAACAATGCACTTAGTTTAATCAAACGGAATTGTTCTCCCTGGAAGTACGTATTTTTTTGAATCAAATCTGCATCATTGACAGAGGAACTAAATTCCACAAACCTCACAGAAGTTTTTAATTCCTGAATGTTTCTAACAGTTGACACCCATGAATCATGTTTATTGACCATTTTTGGCCGCGTATTCTATTATAAAGTTTTCATTTGGTTAAGTTTTTCATTAAGTAGTATAAAAAATCATTGCCCATAAAAAGGCTCCAAGCAAAGGCCTCGATATTATCCTTATCGTCTACGAGAAGCTTTATTACTACCTTCTTTCAACATTGTTATCTTATGTCTGATTTTTATCATGGCTCAGATGATACTTTGTTCTGAATTTTTTTAAGATAGCCGTCTCCTGCACTTGAAGATTAAGCAAGGAAAAAAATGTATTACAATGTGTTTTATTAAAGCTGGCAAAACTTTTTCCCCCACTAAATACGAATATTTCCATCTTTTTAAGTCATTAATTATATTCTTTAGATATTCGCTTCAGGCTAACATTGGAAGTAGAAATTCATCGAACTGAACAGAAAATGAAGTTAGTGGTTCTCAACGTAAAAATCTGTTAAGGGTATATGGTTATTTACTAAAAAGTGCTTAAAATTCTATTGAGGCATGAGTTACCCGTCCTTCAAAGTGTTAAGGTCTTTTTCTTCCAGTTTGTCCTTTTATTTCATGTGATTATTATAACCTTCCTAGGGTTATTACCCGGCGTTGCCCGGGTGCTTATTAATACAACATAGTAGCTCCTAATAGTGGTTCAAACAGTGTTGAATACAAATAATTGTAGCAGTAATTTTTTTTATCTTATTTCATGTCAAAAGGAAATAGGTGAGCCTTGAATTGATAATTCATTATTAATCGTAATCTTTGTTGGAATTTACACAAATTTAAATGTGTCAAACTTTATTAATTGATATTATTAGAGACTTATCACTATTACTCGACAAATTCAAAATTGAAAGAAAATGGCCATTTTCAAACAAAAAATTTAAATTTTAAGCTTTTTAGCTTTTTTTAAATTTCAAAACCCCGCCTATGTGAATTCTAGTGCATCAAGGAACCTCTGTTCCAAGTTTGATGAAAATCCGAAGAAAACTGTAGATTTGTATAAGGAACAAATAAATAAATATATATATATACAAATATTTTTAATTAGAAGTATAAAACTTTGCGAAATAAATCTTGTTAAAAACAGAAGTAAAGAGAAAATTCCCAAAATATGTATATACAAATATACATACATCCTATTTTATAGATACAGATTGATTTATTTATTTATTTCAACTGGCAAAAAAAACAAAATCAATTTAATAAATTGATTTTGATGATGGATTGAAGTGTAGTAGCAAAAATCGAAAAAAAATAAATGCTTGAATTATATCATTCCCTCCTGAACTACTGAGAGCACGAACAAACAGACCGACATACATTTTCGCCATCTCATTAGTCTACTCTCAAAATGCTATCTGTAATATTTATTAACCCATTAATGCCTGACATTTTTTTCCAAAGATATTCTTTTTTCTGGTTGCAAACAGTGTTTAATGGACAAAAAAATAATAAAAAAAATATTATGTAAGAAATATTTTTTTTTATTAAGGAAAGAAAAATCGCCCCTTAAAAGTTACAATATAATATTTAAATAGACATTTTATAAGAAGAAATAAAATCAGCAATTAACATAAACTGGGAAGCTGGGAATAACTTTGAAAATTTAGCTTTTTTTCTTGAGATTGTGAACGATGTAATTTTTGATAAAGATCATATTAAAACTGCTACAGAGCAGTTTACAATGGAAATGTACTGCAATATGTTAATAACGAATTGAAACAATACCAAGGTACTAATTGAACACAATTTTTTTGTTGAACTGTTCATTTTGGGGAAATTCAGACCCTTTATTGGACCGTCCCTAAAAAGGGATGCTAGGCATTAATGGGTTAAACTCTATTCTTATTTGTTTTAGGTCTGTTTATGTATTTCATGAAAATTTAACTGAAGACAGCTTATTTTCAAGCAATTTATTTATATCATTTAATCTTTTTTTTTTCCCCACGGAAAAGTAGGTTTGAAAAAACTACTGAAAGAGTATTGCATGCAACCATGTTCAAAAAGATTAAATACTTACTAAATTTAACTTAAGCTTTATAGCAAGCTGTATTTCATTACATAAAACATAACACATAATCTTGAATTAAAACTTTAAACAATGCATAAATGCTCATTTTTATACTGACATTTACCAAAAGTAATCAATTTCACTTCACATGTTTTGCCGATTTGGATTTTATACAATATGTACTTAGCTTCAATCCTTTTCACTTTATGTTACATTATTTTTCGAAAGGTGTGTTTATCTTCAATTTAAACTGGTTTAAAATATTTTTACACATAGCTGTTGTAACAAAAGTCTTGACATCAATGCAATATCATCTTTATGTTTATTTTAATTTGTTTATTTATTTATTTTGGAAAAAAATATTTTTTTTTAACTTGTTTATTTATTATTTTAATTCTCGCTTGGTTAAGCAAATAGTTTAGGAAAATTTATTCAGGAGTTAAAAGACTTTTCGCTTTCAAATTTAGGCAAGAAAAATAACTTTTGATTTGAACCAATCATCAAATGAAAACATTTCAATGTTTTTATGTGTTTCCTAACATGAATCACATGAAAAAAATGAGTAAATAAATAAAAATTATAATATCCCAAAAAACATTGCCAATCTTTAATGCAAGCATTTTATTTTAAACATGCTCTTGTACACGATATGTCATTCTTAATTAAGTCTATCAAAACAACGGAATGACATCGTCCGTTAAATAATTATAATCTAGTGCACGTAGCTCTCTGTGTGGGCGACTTGTCTGTAAACTTGATACTTTTTTTATTACACTTATTTTTTAAGCAGTTCGGCTACATCTTTTATGACTCATTTTCAGCCCTTAAAAGCTCAAAGAAATTCTTGTGTCTCTTTTTGATCAACGCTGTGAAAAGAAAACCCTATGTCAAAAAAATAGATACAACATGCTCTCTTTTTTATAAGATTTCAAGATAGATAAAGTTATCTCTCACTGTTGAAGGAAAAAAGTCGAAAGTTAAGAATATTTCTTTGTAGGAAAATGCTTAAAGTCAACCATGTTTTCAATTTCTTGCAAAATATATTCAAGTGAAACTTTATGAGAATTATTATTTTTATAATAATTCTGATGAAATAATTTTCATCAGAATTATTATTGTTACGATAATTATTATTGATACTACTGTGTGCAGGCACATACATACGTATAAAGATAATGTAATGTTGAAGAAATTTCAAAAGAGAGTTACTTGGGGGGGGGGGGGGGGAGGTAAGACAAGTACACTGTTAAAAATGAATGTTGTTTTTACAGTAGAATACATCTAATTTTGCAGTAATAAACTCAAAATGGCTAATTTTACAGTAACAAACTGCAAAATTGCTAATTATACTGTACTAAACTTTATAACAGCAATTTTTTACAGTGATAAACTGCAAAATTGCTAGTTTTAGTTTATTACAGTACACTTAACAGTTTTAAACTGGAACCTCTGCTGCCAGTATTATACTGTTGTTTTTACAGTATAATACAGCTAAATTTTACGGCAATAAACTGTAAAATTGCTAACTTTAGAGTAAAAAACTGTAAAATTGCTAGTTTTACAGTTTATTACTGTGCATTTTACAGTTTTAAATAGGAACCTCGGCTGCCAGTATTATACTGTAAAAACAACAGTTCATTTTTTGCAGTGCACCATGAAAAATTATCGATGTACGAGAACGTATGTACATGAAATCGACATACCAAATGGTCTAGTTTTATATTTTACATTCAAAAGGTTAATACCTTTAAGACATATTTTGAAATTTCAGAATGATTAAAAACAATGACATAATACTCCAAAAATTTTCAAAGCAAATCGATTGTCATGAGAAGCAAGAGAAAAAAAATAAACATGAAAACACGTTCAAAATTACATTTGCTCTCTTTTGCCACGAAAGTCATTTTTAAATCGAGATTTATTTTAATTATTTTTTTGTGATAGCAAGTTGTTTATTTTTTGGTAGTGCTCCACGGGTGAAGTTTCTTCAAAACCAACCATGCGTGTTATTAAAATGCCGTTTCAGCTATTCTTGACCATAAAGCAATTATTCGAAGCGGTTTTTCAATTTGCACGTGTTTACAATAAGCAAAAATTCATGAAAGATCATTCCCATGAAGTGAGGAATATCCACTAGGGTGGTCCAATATTTCGAATGGGAAAATTTTTTGAGTGCTACCCTCCCATTTGGTTTCAATGCATTAAAAAATAAATCCGACAAAATTGAAAACATTTCGACAATATTAAAAGGTAGCTCAATGGAGATGAAGTTTGTAGCATTGGCGGAATAGAGTGCATACTAACATACGAAAAGTAAGAAAAAATACAAGGGCTAATTTGATTAAAAGGAAATGATTGCATCATAAAACTGTCATTTTTTTCACAGACATAACAGTAGCCATGTAATATATGCTGCAAATATAAAAATACATTTCTAAAAAATTCATGAAATATATTTTGCAAACTGTAGTAAAAGTAATAAAATAAATTCTCAACGTTTTGTTACCTTTGTTCATATTTTTAACTTTAACACTCAAATACATTCATAAATGTAACTAAGACCATTATATATATTCATAATTGTTTTGGTTTCTATTAGTATGGCAAGTTGCACACCATATGAAATATTATTGAAATTCGTAACTCTTTTTATTTTGAAATAAGGAAGCATAGCAACTATATCTACCAGATAAAATTAAGATATTTATCTTGATTCTAAGACAAACTAAATAACTTGTAGTAACTACCTTTAATTCCCTTCAACTCGTATGGTATTGGGTTTGTTTCTTCATAACCATGTAATGACTTGAAAAAAATTAAAAGAGAATCTTTAATAAATGCAAGAGGAAATAACAAAATTTTGGCAGACAGCCAGATTTCATAGGTGAAGACAAATAGATTATACAAATCAACAATAAGAATATTTTAGCACAAGTGACTAATGTAATGGATGGCATTTCATTTCATTTCACACCTCCAGGGTCCCCCGTACCTAACACAGCTTCGTAGTTTAACCGGGATAGGGCCCTGAAGGGCGCTCTGTTCTTAATTTTGAACCAGAACCTAGGGTCGAGAAAACCCTAGGCCCAGCATCCCCAGAGGTATCGTTTCACTTGGAGAGTAATGGATGGTAGAATAGAACTTGCTGAAAAAATACTAAGCCAAAAAAGATTTGACTATCAAAAATGCCTTGAACTATGATAATATTTCTTGGTTAGACTCCTCCACGTGGAATCAAATTCATTGCCCCTGGGGTTATTATGCATCATGCTAGATAGATGACTAAAATTTCGCATTGTTTTTAAAATCTGGATGTTTAGCTGTCAGTTTACCATCATATCCACAGAATAAAAGGGATTGCAAAAAATGAGTACATTTGTTATACTTCTCTGGCTTGGAAGACAGCATTTTTACCTCAAAATGTATCATATAATCATTTCAATTGAATGAAATGATTATTGAAATATAAAAAAAATGATTGAGGCCTAAGCAAAATTGGAGCAGGGAAATTGGGGGTTGACTTCGTAATATTCAGCTGCTGGGTGCCTCAAAATCTGGAGTTGAAGATGTTTCGATTTTTTTCTTTTTTTTTTTTTCACTTTAAATAATTTCGTTTCTTCTTTTTCCCCCATCTTTTCTGTTTAGCGCGCTTGGTGCCTAGCCTCCTTCGGCGCCCCAAGCGGTTACCTGCGTCGCCGGTCCCTCTAACCGGCCCTGCTAATCAAAGAAAATTTGAGCCTAGAAAAGCTGCAATATTAGCTGCAGTTGTATTGTTGGAAATTGATCTCACTTCATTTAATTGTTTTTTTTTTTTTTTTTTTTCGAAAGCTTATAATGGGAGAAATGACAAATGTCTTTCGTAATGTTTAATATACGCTTCAGTGCTAAAAAAGTTGCTTGAATTTAAAATGTTCTTAGTAAGATGGTCATCAATAGTTGAAATTTACTAAAACATAACGCCTTAATGTTTAAAATAACTGCTTTAAGATCGCTTTTTGTTAAAAAATAATTTTCTCTTTACATTCAAGAGAAACATGTTATTGTTCAAACTCATCCATAAACTCTTATTCTTTGCATTGAAAAGGGCGTTCTTTGCAACGTCAAAACACGTGTATGCAGCAATCCGCAATTTTTGTGAGTTAAAATTTAAAAAACTTTTTACACAAAGGTATTTACTCATTTCTTGGCTCATTGAAACCCAAAAAATGATTGTTGTTAGTATTTTCTTTCGATTTCTTATAAGAAAAATCATTCTGGTCTCATCTACAGAAATTATCAATTCAAAAGTTTTAATTGCTCTCTAATGGTGTTTCAGAACATGCAACTGGGATTTATAAGTAGTGAAATGGCTGTTGAATTTTATAAATGTAAACCATTTCAAAGCCGCACTAATTGGCTGTGCTTCAGTTGACGAACTGAGAATTTCTAAAAAGTGTTTTCAAAGACTAGTGAATGCAGGCCTTTGTTTCCTTGGCTCAGAGCCTAAATTACAGTAACTCGTCTTTCTCCTCTTCAGAAATGGGACACCGAGTATTTAAGTAATGACAAAGAAAAAGCTTGTTTTAAAGATCAGGTTATTAACTGTAGTATATTTTCACTCACTTCAATACGTTAATGCTCATAATCTCAGTTTGAAATTTAGTCATTTCTAGAATTTTTTTTTTACATGAAACTCTGATTTCAAAATGCACAAACTGGGCAATTCGGAATCAGTCGTTAAGAGTACTCTGCGGTATAAGTAATTTTTCCGTACGTGAACGTTGATTTCATAAATAACGAAGTCCTTAAACGAAATTAATTGCTCGCTGACGAGTTTGTGCAAGTAAAGTATCAGATGAAAAATAATTGTTGCTTTAAAATTTAAAAGGAAAGATTTTGCCTACTATCATAGATATTATTACTAATATTTTTATTTATTTATTTATTTATTTATTTTATGAATGTTCATTTCCAGCTCTAAGTACATAAAACAGTTTAACTTAAATTAGAAAAATACTTAAATTAAACTTTAACCATGCAAGTTCACAAACGATAGTATCGAAGAACACACTTTTTAAGACAATTAAGAACTTTAAAAATGAGAGAATATTTTTTTCAAATTATAGCTGATAGTTTCTAAAATAGTTTCTGGGAGAGGAAATTTACTTTATTTTTTCTTTTTTTATTATTTATACATTTTTAAAACTTTAAAACTTGCAAGTGGATCATTGAAATATAATTTAATTAAATTGTATAAATAATTAAAAATTCAATAGTTAAACAATAAGTCACGTATTTTGCCTATCTTTCATTTATTTTGCAAAAACTTGAAAATTAAAGAAAACTTATATATATACATTATCCAACATTATGTAAATAAAATGCAATATATTATAATGCAACGCAGTTTTATCACACTATACTGCATTTACCAACTCACAAATGTAACCCTGAACATACATTAATTATCATTTTGATTAATTTATTTATTTCGTTAAATTACATTGTCAGATTTTTTAGCAAAACGTTAGAAAAAAATAATTTTCATGCATTGTAATCAAATCAAACTTCCCCGATATGCAAATGTTTCATTTTTTTCCCTTCTATAAAATTGTCGCAATAAATATATATTCATAATTAGTAATCATTTCATATTGCTTTCTTTTATATTATTCATTTATTTATTATTATTTATACTTATTTATTTAATATTAGTTTACAATATCAATAATTTCGATATTACTATTTTTTCTTTCATAAGATTATATAATTTCATATTATTTTAGACAGTTTGTTGTACATTATTTATTTCTTATATTATTATATTAGGTTAAAATATATATTTTTCCGACATTAAAATTTCTCCTTTCTTAAATTACATAATTTATGTAACTTTACACTATTTTTTATGTTATTTATATTTACTTTATATAGTTGTATTAGTTAAGAATATTTATTAACTCAATATTACTGTTTTTCCTTTCACCAAATTATATAATTTATATCATTTTAGACTTTTTTTATATTATTGATTTTTACTGTATACATTAATATTAGTTTACAATATATATTTAGACAATATTAATTTTGCCTTTCATAAAATTACATAATTTGCATTACTTTAGACTTTTTTTAAATATTATTTATATGTATTTTATGTAATTGTATTTGCTTACAATATTTATTAGTTCAACATTACTATTTTTCCTTCCATAAAAGCATAGAATTCATATTATTTTAGACTACTTTTTTATATTATTTATTTTTATTTTATACATTTGTATTAGTTTACAATATTTATTTAGTCAATATTACAATTTTTCCTTTCATAAAATTATATAATTTTATATTATTTTAGACTTTCTTTAACATTACTTATTTGTTTGCATTTTTTTCTTATTGTAATAGTTTACGGTATTTATTATTATCAAATTACTTTTTGACTCTCATAAAATTGTGTTATGTTATGTTACTTCGGACAATAGTAATTAATACTGTTTATTTTTTTTTAATTTACTTTATGTTTTTTACATTATTTATTATTTCAATATCATATCTCTTCCTTTCATAAAATTATATAATTTAATATTATTTTTAGTAATTTTTACGTTATTTTTTAGATATGTAAGAAACTTAGCAACTTTATATTATTAATCCGACAAATGCTTTTGTGGGATGTCTATCATCAATTTGTGTTAAAAAAAGGACTTTGAAGGCTTGTATTCCCAAAACAGCTGCCCAGACGTAATTTTGAGCGAATTCATTTTTTAACGTTGCTGTTTATATTTTTACTTGTTAAGTATATTTAGTTATTTCTTAGAATACAAAAAGTTAATATTTATTGATTTTTGAATGTACTTCAACTTACTATTTTTATTTTAAATAAATTTACACTATGAAAAATACCTTTAGAAATCAAAATGAAGGAAATTCTCTGCCCCCCCCCCCCCCCACCCCATTTTATTCTACTGCATATTTTTTGTTTTGAATATTAATTAGGAAGAGAATTACTCAGATAAGGCGAAAGACCTATACCTCATAAAAAATATTTAGTTAAAACTATGAAAAAGAAATTTTCTCATGAAATATGCCATAAAGTCAACACAGGAAATTTTATTATTCAGAACTTAAATGTGGCCTAAAGCATACGAAAAATAAAATTTTGTTCAGCAATTGGGTTACAAACCAAAATTTAAAATGTTAAGAAATATTTAACATTAAACATGAAAAAAAAAAAACAATGTTGTTTTAAACCAATGCGTGGTATTTCATTCTTATAACCGTAAAAAAATAAAATTGAATAAAAGGATGCTTCAAAAAAAAAAAAAAATTAGCGTAATTTCCACCGTATCTTCAGAGCGCTAACGAACTACAGCTGTTTCTACTTATCGCTTAGTTTCTCCACTCTCGGTAAAGAAGAAAAATTCTCTCTCAGAGTATTTTTCATCTTCAAACATTTGCAGTTTAATCCTATTATTGTACTGACTGAAAAAAAAACTCACAAACGCATCAGTGAAAATTAAAAAAAGAATTTAATTTTTAATAAGAAGTAATTTTTACTCACCGCTGAATTGGCGATATTAATGAAGGACAGCAAGAAGCAGACGACTATCAAATATCGCTCCCAGTTTCCTCTGCTGGAAAATAAAGCCAGTTTCATCTTGGAAGCACGGTTGCAGTTCCAGGAAAACAATATCCGATTTTTTTCCTGTTCAAATCCTGGATCATACTAAGCACCATTCACACGCTTGCTGTCAGCCGGCGTTGGCATTTCAGCAATCCCATTTCAGCAAACACAACAATCCTCATGGCAGAAACCAGTTCGGGTTCTGTTAGAATTTCTCTTTATTTTCGGTCGTCCACCATATGATATTCACTGGAATGTAGATACATTTATAGGGGCTTTACTAGCTCCGGAAAAATATTTGGAATGTGTGCTAGGCGAAGGAAATAATCATTGCTGTGTAGAGGCGACGAGGCGACAGTGTTCCTCGCTTAAGGATCCCGCGAACGATCAACCTTCTTCAGCGCCGAGTTGTTCGAAATGGAAGCGGTGGGAGGAGCTTGAAGGAAATTGACTGACGTTCTCTCCTCCAATAGCAAAAGTTTGAGCTCACATCTGATACTTTGTTTACATTCTTTAGGAAGGGAGAAGGGGATCTTTTACTTCATTTGGGAGAGACAGGGAAAAATTGATGGAATATTAAAATTAAAAAAAAGAAAATAATAATGAAAATCAAGTTCTGTTTTGAGAAACCAGCAGGAAAAATTGCTTACGTTTCTACATTTTTTTTTTTTTTTTTTGAAAAATTGAGCTCCGTTTAAATTTTATTTCAAATATAAAGTATTTGAATATTTGTCCTTAATTTACTTTTGATAAGCTAATTATCTTTATATGATGTCAGTTTAATTAAATTATCAAATGTGTTTCTTTGTATTTATCTCAATCTGAGATCAAAACTATTTTTAAATTAGATGAAACTCAACTGATGTTCTGTTTTAAAAAACATCTTCAAAACGAAAAGTAGTGGGGTTAGATTTTTTTACATGATAGCAAGAGAGAAAAAAAAGCATTTTAAAAATGTGTCATCTTTAAACTATGCCAAATTTCTACACACATACTAAAGCAGCAAATAACTTTTAAATTCTATTTTTATTTTATAAAAATTTTCATTAACGTTTTGAACTGTGAACTGTGTTTATTTTTAGCGTCAATATTTAAATTATATATTTTAATGAACACCAAGTTGCCATTAGGAAAATCGAAGAAAAATTGACAAATGTCCCAAAAAGTTTTATGGCAGATTATAAAAATCAATTAACAAGAAATAAGGCATGGGAAAATAAGTTGCTATTTAAAAAATAGAAGAAAAAGTGAAAAATGCACTTTAAACGTTGGTGGCCTGTTCCAAAATTCAATTTATTAAAAAGGATGGGTTGAAAAAAGTAAAGGCAAAACTAATAAACGACCAGAAAAATATGATAGACGTTTCTAAAATTCAATCCATAAAAAAAATCAGACATAGAAAAAGGAGTTGTTATTTACAAAATGGAAGAAAAAAGTGAAAAATGTCTTTTTTTGTTGGTTCTCTGTTTCAAAATTCAATTTTTAAAAAGATCGGTAAATCTTTAGTTGTCATTTAGAAAGTGAAAGAAAATCTGTCAAATGACTAAACTTCAACTTTCACAAACTTTCACAAAAATGTGGACTTGTGAGAATTTTCCGAAACGAAACTTTACCTTTAATTTCCATAACCGCGCAATTGATACCACTTCGATCTCATTTTTCATTTCGACGGCTATCTCTCACTCAGAAAACGAAATAACAAAAAATCCTAGCCCCACCTATTCCGCGCGAGTCTGTGACGTCACTCCGCTCCCGCCTACCCGGGAGGCAACGTGTTCCGGCGGAGAGAGAGAGGAGAGAGAGCTGCTGGCCGAGAGAAAAGTATGCTGGCTTCTATGCTCGGCCAAAGCGCAGACCGCGCCTAAAAAATCGCGTCCAAAAACCCGAGCTCTCGCTTCCCTGGACCTTAGACGGTGAGCGCCGTCCGGAACAGTTCGCAGGGGTCAGGGAAGGAGGCCTGAAAATCCGGGATCCGTCCCTGATGGTGCTGGTCGGAGGGAGGACGTAAGTCATGCCAGCGGTGAGCAGCCGGATAGGTTCCGGCGGGAGTTATAGTGAGAAGCCGAGGAGAGTTAATAGGACTGTGATTTGTTTCCCCTTGCAGAGGTGGAGGTAAAGCCCTTTAATTTTTAGACGGATGAAATTGTTGTGATGTTTTGTATATTTTTTTTCCTCTTTGCTCAGTGGAATTGAAAGGTTTGTCTGAGTCCAATTACTGTTAAAACTATTTTTAAAGTTTGGTTTGAATGTCCTAATGATTTATTTCGTTTTATTTTATTATTATTTTTTTTTTAATTCTTAACGTGATAAAAACATTTTATATTATTTTACTTATCAGTCAGGTTTATGCCAACAAATTGGTTGCCGCCATTAATTTTCCCCAAGCACCCTATTAAAAGAAGGAAACATTTAAGTAACTTTTCAGATTTGGAATTCGCAGACAACATTTTATGAATAATAGCATTTAAAAATAAGTTATTTCTTTTTCCGTCCGAATGCCAAAATAAAGATGCATTTCGCTTTTTTTTTTTTCTGAATGATTCTTTTTTTTTTAATTAAATGTTTTATATTTTAAAAAATCGCATTATCAAATACTTCCGAATTTATTAGGAAAAAAAAATCTTTCTTCATACCCACTCTTTAAAATATGTATTTCAAACTCAACAAGTAAAATCTGAAAAGTTTATCTCTTACATTTTGCAGGTTTTGGCTGCTCTGTCTATCACTACTAGTAATTACGAAATGTACAGAAGCAGTAAGTTTTTCTAATTTTATCATTTTACGTTTTTATGCCCCATGGCTATGTATTATACTTATTTGCCGCTTTTCCGCACTGCTCCGCTAACTTTTTCATCGGTTACTCTTGCCTAGTAGTGTAATCTCTATGGCAACCCTGTGAGGATGAAAGAACTCTGTTTATAGAGATGCTCCGAATGATGGAAAGAAAAAAGAGAGAAGAGAACCGCCAGTGCAGTTATCTTTCTACTCTACAGAACGGTTTATTCACTCTAAATTAAGAATATTATGTCTTTTAATGTCTAAAAGCTTGTGTATTTAAGTTGAAGTTTTTTGCGAAGTATTAAATTAGCGATTAAGCTTGCTGTCCTGTTTGTACTCAAATTTATGAAACTATTCTATTTTAATTTCTAGTCAAAGCATCGCATTGTTAATTAACTTTTCAATTTTCCCGTAGAAAATATTGATTGTCAGTAAAAAAAGCATTTATTAAGCAACAAATGATGTACTTTGGTTATAATTGATAGTCCCTTAATCTTACCGAAGTGACCCATTTTAATTTTAAAAAATAAAATACATTTAGCGTTAATGAAAGTATATGATAGCTGTGAAAATTATTTTTTTAAATATATGTACATATTTTATTTATTTATTTATTTATTTTTTGTATAATTTGGTAATATAATCAGTTAACATTATTAGAAAAACATCAACTTTTTTTCTTTTTTAAAGATTTTTAGACATGCGAAAAAGTCAGTGGCCAGCTGAATAAATCAATTGATATGCTGAAGCTTATTCAAAGTTAGAAAATATTTTAATTCAATAGTAGGGTTTTTTTTCAAAAAAACATATATTAACATTGTTACTTTAATACTTTCAGACTGATTCATTTGCATTTTTTTTTTTTTACTTTTTTCGAATTTTCAGTTTAAATATTGCTTTTTAAAAATAATCAACAACAGTAGCAAAAAACGTGTAATCCCCCCTCGGTATTTCAATGAAAATTGCATTTAAATATATGCAATACACCGCCAACTGGGCTATTTCGATCCATGGACTGCAGTTCCGTGCTTATTATGCACTCACCAGCATGGAATGCGAAAGTAGCCAAGTTGGAGGCAAAAATCCTCTTATAGAGCAAAGAGAGCCAAAAAAAAAAAAAAAAACTGGTAGCTAATGTAAAATTAGAATACCAGCGAGCGACCGCACTTGGTACGGTACAACTCGTAAATTTTTAAGGCAGAGCTCGGGTATACAGTCGAAATAGCCGAGTTGGCGGTGTATTGCATGTTCCTACCTTAGCCCTTGCTTAGGGGCTGTTCCGGTTACTCACTGATTCAAATATATGTTTAGACAAATGTGATGAATTGGTTATTCGTAATAATAACCACAAGCTGTTTTCAAAAATCGTCCACATCACCCCCTGGCTACTATTAATAACTATCGGATTTATTACTTAAACCGTAACTTATACACTAGTATTTGCTTTTAAGTCTAGGTCATAAAATAAAAAAAGTGCATTATTGTGATTAGCATTAAATCTCGTATTATTCTAGTAATTTTTAGTGCATTTTTATTCAATGGCTTATAATGCTTAAATCTGATTTTGACTTCGAAATCATTTTTAGAAACCGAAAAAAGTTGTTTTATTTTTGCTCTTTCAACTAATTGCGTGAGAAAGGTATGTTTAAAACTTGATTAACGATCTTTTCGTAAGTAATTTATTGTATTTCATTTACTCGCTGGAATTCAGTTTTTCTTGTGGCCATCGGAGAGTTTTTGTACGTTCATTGCGTAACATCATCTATCACCACCGAGCTTTTATCAACTGCATTACATCATATCACAGCCTTCTTTGTGACCCACTCCAAATTAGTTGCCGCAGTATCAGATGAAGCTTCAAAATAATAATCCGGCTTTCCATGTTTTTCGTCATTCTATAACCTGACTCATCTTACACGAGTGTTGATAATAGAAACCAAAGCCGTAGTAAGAGGGGACTTTTTAGGGGCTCAACCCCCCCCCCTTTTTTTTCTCGTATATTTTCCTTTAAGATTAAAAGATCGATTGTTCGTTCCCCTCTATTTATAATTTGTAACGTAATTGTTAAATTTCTGTTCAATCTATATAAGATCTCTTACGTGGTTGTTCTTGTCACGAAGATGGAAAAGTGACTTTTCGAAAACATAACATAAACATTTGACAATATAATACAGAATAAAACTTTTAAGTATTTTAACATGATGTTATGACGGTGAGTGTCTTCTCCTTGGGTATCGTAATTTCTGTAAATTTACATGATAAACCGCATCATACAATTGGAATATAATGGAAAATAGCTTGCAGAAAAGTCCTGCAAAAAAACATTTATATATATTGTATCATTCCTGAATATACCCCATTTAAAGCACATGCAAACAGGACACGTACCCAGGGACCAAAATTTGGGAGCCAGGAAATATTAATCTCAAGTAAGAAACATTTCAGTAATTTATATCGTGCTACCGTAATACGTGAATATTTAATCTAATTTCAAATAGATTCTAAAATTTTTAATTTAGTAAGTATCAAAATATTTTGCAAATTTCCTTTTGTGTTATAAGTGTGGAAGATGGGGCACCAAATAAAATTGGTGTCTAGGGTCATCAAATGTCACACTGCAAAAAATGAACTGTTGATTTTGCAGTATAATACTGGCAGTCGAGGTCCCAATTTAAAACCGTAAAATGCATAATAATGAATTGTAGAACTAGCAATTTTACTGCTTCTTACTGCAAAGTTAACAATTTTAGTTCATTGCCGTAAAATTTAACTGTATTATACTGTAAAAACAACAGTATAATACTGGCAGCAAAAGTTCCAGTTTAAAACTGTAAAATGCACGGTAATAAACTGTTAAATTAGTAATTTTACAGTTTACTACAGTAAAGTTGGCAGTTTTACAGTTTAGTACTGTAAAAGTAGAAATTTTGCAGTCTGTTATCATAAAGTTAGCAATTTTTGCAGTTTATTACAATAAAATTAGATGTATTATACTGTAAAAACAACATTCCTTTTTTAGTGCATAATCTAGCCCTGATACCTACACTATTTTCTGACTACGGCTTTGACAGAAACCAAAACTCAACAATTTCGAAAGAGTGAGCGAAAGAGAGAGAATAGGGGGCGAAAAGGAAAGTGAAGGAGGGGAGGGGGAGGGCATTTTACGGGACAAATGCTGTGAATGAAGTAGGCTAAGTTACGGCAAAATTAGCAGTGAAGTAGCGAAGCGCGTTCTTACAATGCATGTGGTAGTAGCGAAGTGAACTTTCTCTTCCGACCCTGACCCCGACTTGAATTCAAACCCCCTCGCTCCCCCTTCTCGGAGAAGAGGAAAGACCCCCTCTCGGATTCCCCCACAAGAGCGGCTCTTATGCACTGCCTAAAAGGACGATTTAACATCGAGGACTTTCATAAAATTAACGATTGAAATTTATAGTTCTGAATATACCATGCTGCTTTTATTAGGATTTAAAGAAGGAAAATGTTTTTTGAGCTACATTTAGAAACCCACAGACACTTAAACAATTGCCCCTAAAGATCTCAGGATTTTTTAAAGGCGGAAAGCTGCCACTAACATTTTTCTAGAAAATTCCTTATTTCAGTCAGTGAAAGACATTCCAATGAAAATGAAGATGAGTAAATAATGTAAGAGGACATAATTTGATCTAAGATTTGACAAGGCGTTTTTATAGAATAAATCTCCTACATTAGCTTGCACTCAAAGTAGTTGCAGTAACTTTACTCTAAATATGGTCAGTAAAGGTAACTTTTAACCACAATTTCTCTAATTTAAACTACTCTACCCATATTTTAATAGTTTTATTGTATTTATTGGTCTAATAAATGCTCCTAAACTATTGTGTAATTATTCAAAATTGCGAATTAATGATTGCTAAATGCATTTGAAGTGAATTATTAGCTAGATTCAAAGCCATTCTGTCATTTAGAGTTACTTTGAACGATGCCGAATTGGAATGGAAAAAAAAATCAAAAAAGATTGTAAATTTAATTTAGAAAAATAATATTTCTAAATGTTCAAAAAATCCCTCTGTGTATTTCACAATAGCACATTCTAAGAATGTGCTATTGTGAAATACACATTCTATACTTTTATAATGTTGCAAAGATTGCTACAATGTTGGAAAGTCACTTCCAACGATTTCGAAAATAACTTCCAAACAGACCATTCAGAATTGTTGAATGATGCCATGTGGCTGTATACAACATCGTTTTTTTTTATTATTATTATTTCTTTTTTTTAATTCATTTTCAGAATAAAGAGTTGAAAACTCAATTTATTCCATTTCTTGGAGAGCCCATCAGCTAGCCTTACAGTTTTTTAAAAAAGTAATTACAAAAAAAAAAAAAAAAAAAAATGACGTAAGTTATCCGACATGATATGAAAGTTGATCTGAATGATACATATTTTAAATTCCTTTTCTTTCTCTTTTTTTTTGGTCTTTCTTAAGCACTTTCCAACTGATGCGCTAAAATATTTTCATCGTCGTTGACAGCTCTTTTTAACAACTTATCTATAGCAAGAATAGAATACAGACAACTTCATATTATATTTTATAATACTTTCGATGTTTTCGCAATTTATCCATTCGGTGAGATTCAGAAAACTCTCATGGCAAGACGTAGCTTTTTATGGTGGAAAAGAAACCTATTTTCCTTTTTCTTTTCAAAAAAAAAAAGTTTACATCAGAAATTTTAATTTCTTCTCTTTGATTGTAAAATTAGTAATTCGCTGAGTGATAAACGATAGATTGAAGGTGGGGTAGAATGTAACAAGTTTAGGGGATGGCAGTCTCTAAGAAAATTTTCTGAAACCATATCAAATCGGTGTAGACGGTTGATGGTAGCTGTCCAAGGAAAACATCAAAAATGCGGATTGCTGTTTTCTGCTGAAAGTAAAATGGATTTTGCAAGTTTGCGAGTAGCATATTACTTCGAAGTTGTTTCAGATAAGTAGAATCCAAGCTCTGTTATTTATTGTGGCCAAAAAAAAAGTTGTTTCCTAAAAGTGACCGATTTGACCATTGACCCTAAAGATACGTCAGTATCCGGTAACGTCAAAATTGGTGTGAAGAACATAGACATACGAGGCGATCAATACTTTGTTTCCTTCACAGGTGAGTCATTTTAATGCAACAAATAATTCTAGTTGACAAGTGGAAGGGAGACAGGTGGGGATTAGATTTCAAAGCACTAACAGAAAGATGCTAACGTTTGATGAGCTGGACACTCCATACGAAATAGCGTGGGAGAACTGAATATTACAAATTGTGTGCAAACTTTTATTGCTATTTCTTTTATTCATGCCAGTATAGCATAAGCTAACTATGAATGAACTAACTCCTACCCCTACTAAAAAAGAGGACATCAGTAAGTCTTATCCCAAATTTAATTTAATTGAATATCAGTGACTAAAATGAGACCCTTGATTGAAAATTTTCTAATGGTAACATAGGGTCCCCGTTGAGTGAAGGTTTTAAAATGACACTATAAATTCATTAGAAATTTGCTGCAAACTTCGGATTGCGTAATCTGCGGAGACACAATGAAGTAACATTGCAATGGCGTCTTCAAAATGTCCCGAAGCGACTGGTTACAAATTAATTATTGCAGAAACTTAGCAATTAAAACACATGAATCATGTTGCAAAGGTGCCACAGTGGGACACCTGAGTGAAGTATGAACTCTGCCACTTAGTAACTAATCACTGTGACTCGCAGTGTCGTCTCTAATTTTGACACGACATGTGCTACCAGGGCCATCAACATGTGTAAAACGCCGTTAAAACAATGCGTTCCGCAAAACCGCATTTACATAGCAGATGAAACAAATGCTAATTTTAAAATGAGCATGTCTACCTCAAAAAACAGCCCCACTTACTTGTTTTCAGCACTAGGAACCAATGGTGAAAAATCATTGCAGTGAAAGCACGTCATGTCCCACACTCACGAACGCATGTTTGCTATTCTTCCTCTCTGTCATATAATTTTTTGTAAACCCATCTGTCACTCGAGAGGCCTTTTTTTTTTCGTCTAGCAGTAGATCCTAATTTTCCATTCATTCAAATGTGTGCTTTTGTATAATCACTAGGAAAATCAAATGAAAGAATTAAAGATAAAGTGCCTTAAAGCTGAAATAAACAACAATTTAAAGCATCATCAATTTTCTGAAATAACCTTCTTTCGAAAAAAGAAAAACCCCTTCTAAATTATTTTAGAAAGTTTTTAATCTTTAAATATATGTATTCTGTCAAATATGTAAACTTTAGAAAGTGTTTTTTGGATGCTAGGTTTAGAGAACTTCACCCTGGTATAAATTTTAAGCTCAACTTATAATTGCTTTTCCATTTACGTAGCAAATATTACTAAATCAGCAGATTAGCAGATTAGTATGCTTTTAATGTGAATATTTATCAACTCATTAGTAGAGTTTGAAGCAATCACAACTACAACAACCTATTTACTAAATGTGCTCTTTGCTGAAATAACGTATGAGTACATTCAGATCTGAAACATAAATTAAAAATAAAATTAAATGTTCTAAGATGCTTCTTATGCTGTTTTGAATATGCTTCAAAGAATTATCATAACGAGAAGGAATTATATACATATCAGATTCTCTTCTACTTCAGAATCATTGGTTTAAAAGGGGGAAAATTTATCAATACATCATTGAAACCCAATCTGCGTTATCTCATAACGGAAATAGATACTACAGAATAAGTGGATGATAAAGTCAAGTATTGAAAAACGTAAAATTAAAAAAATGATAATTTGTTATTATTATTATTTATATTAATTTATCAGTTTTTCTTTTATACCAAGAATGAAAGTGAATTTAAGTCGATCCTTCAACTGGCTCAAAGCAACTATGAACATAAGATTTTAATTATTTAAACTTTTGTTGATAAGAATGGTTGACTATCACTATGTATAATAATTTTTGAAAAGATATTGGTAGATTCCGTTTCTGGAACATAATATCTCATTTTTCGACTATTTTCCTCATTCATTTCTTTAAAATGAACAAGACATTTTTATATTTAAAATGTATTTAATATTTTTCTGATATATTTATAGTTAAGTTCCCACTTTTGCTTTGAATTAGATAAAATTTATTGAAGTACATCGTTTCATAAAATAATAACCATTATGTTTTGAAAAATTTTATTGAAAAGAAAGGAATGTTTATAAAATTTTCATCAAAAAAAGAAAAAGTTTCAAAATGTTCTTTGAAAACAAACGAAGGTTTGTAACATTTTCATTGAAAATAAAAAAACTATTTATCAAATTCTCATTGAAAATAAAAAAAAACTTTTGTGCATTTTTGTTGATAGGAAAAGAATGTTCCTAAAATTTTTATTGGAAAGAGAAAAAAATTTCAAAATTTACTTCGCAAAGAAAAGAATATTTATAAAATTTTTGTTGAAGGAAAAAGAACGTTTATAAAATTTTCAGTAGAAAAAAAAACATTTGCCAAATTTTCAGCTCAAGATTTTTTTTGAAAAGAAAAGAATGTTTATAAAATTTCCATTGTAAAAAAATAAATAAATAAATGTTGATAAAATTTTCATGGCAGAAAAAAATGAATGCTGATAAAATTTTCATTGAAAAAATAATGTTTATAAATTTTGATTGAAAATAAAAGAATGTTTCAAAATTCTCATTGAAAAAAATAATGTTTTTAAGACCTTCATTGAGAAGTAAATAATTTTTATAAAACTTCCATGAAAAAGAAAAGAATGGTTCAAAATTTTCATTGAAAAGAATAGAATGTTTATAAAATTTTCATTGAAGAGAGAAAAAGTTTTTAAATTTTTTTTGGAAAAAAAAAGAATGTTTAGAAAATCATCATTGAAAAGAAAAGAATGTTAAGAACATTTTCATTGAAAAAAAAAATGCTGATAAAATTTTCTTTGATAAAATTGAATGTTTATGAAATTTTCCTCGAAAAGAAAAGAATCTTCATAAATTTTAATGGAAAAGAGATAAATAAAGTTTCAAAATTTTGCTTGAAAAGAAAAGAATGTTTAAAATATTTTTATTGAAAAGAGAAAAAGGTTCAAAATTTTCTTTAAAAAGAAAAGAATATTAATAAACTTTCCACTCAAGAAAAAAAAAAGAACATTTATAAAGTTTTCATTGAATAAAAAGAATGTTTATAAAAGTGTCGTTGAAAAAAAAAATGTTATAAAGTTTTCATTGACAAGAGATAAATGTTAATAAAATTCTCATTCAAGAGAAAAGCAAGTTTACAACCTTCTTGTTGAATATTTCGACATTTTTATTGAAAAGAAAAAAAAGTTTATGACATTTTCATGGAAAAAAGTAATTAAGAAACGGGAAAAATAATTTATTTATTGAATAATAAATTGTACTGTAATTTCTCAACACATTCCCCTCTAAACATTTTTTTCCGCCTAAATCCAAAATTACCGGATAATTTCTTCTCCCGCCCCCAACTTAAACCCAGACAGACGATCCGCGGAAGGTCCCCCTTTGGCCCCGGGCGTTTTCCTTCCTGTCCCACACACACATCTCCCCGCCAAACTTTCTGACCTCCCTAAAGAAACATTCGAAAGCATCGGAAAGAAAGACCGCGCTGTGAGCTGAGGAATGCAATACGCTCGGATTTTTCAGAATGCTTTTTAGACATCTCTAAAAGACTCTTTTGTCCGGGCAGGGGGGAGAAATGTCGCTGAAAGGGGGAAGGGGTATTTGACCCTGTTTGGGGATAGCTTAGGAGGTGTCTGGTCGAAACAGATATGTATTTCACTTGGCAAGCAGCATCCGAAGCGTTCCAGTGTTCATGAATGTTAAATGTATCTGAGATACATTTAACAATGTGAAATGTATCTATTTAAAAAAATCTGAGGCAAAATGACAGACTAGATAACTATTAAATTATAACTATTAAAATATAATCCTATAAACTTAATTTTAAAATAATGATACTAATAATAAGCCTTCATATACAATGGAATATCTAAGTCTTTTTTTATATTCAATACATTTTGCTTCACTAATGAGGATAATAAGTTTAGGGAAAGTGGATACTCTTAACAGAAAGGCTGGCTTCACGATTTTTCTTTCCCTTTCTTTTTTTCACTCTTTTTTCATGTTGTCTCGTTATGCGTGATCTTATTAACAAAAAAAGGATTCAAATACATGTTTTGTTTCTATTTTAATTCTATAAAGGTTAAGGTAACTGTGCAAGATAACATTGCATAATTTTGTTGGTTTCTTTTCGCTTTTCTTTCTTTTCTCTTTCTCTTTTATTTATATTTATTTTTAACAATATAAACAGAAATAAAGAACTTGGTTAACTAAAATTAAGTTTTTTTTTTCTGAAGCAAAATAGCATTACTTCGTACAAAATATGACAGGCGAACCCTTTTTAAGTATTTACTACAATTTGTTTCTATTCGGTAAAATATTTTTAAAAACACAAAAGACTATGTAATCATATATTATGCTTTGAAAGAAATACATACTTCAAGAAAATTTTGTAATGTTTGAAACCTTCTCTATTAACAGCTATACTTCCCATGAATGCTTAGTGATCGTTAACACGGATTCAAAAGACAATGAATCTTGTCATGGCTATTTTTAATGAACCATTGTATAATTGAAAAAAAAAAAAACGTTTTTCCCCCGAATATATGTACTCGTGTATTAAAACATGAAAAGGAGAAAAAGTAAACTAGCAGTAGTTATTCAAAAGCATTTTCGTGTCAAAAATTAATGAAAAATTAAACAGAATTTAACAGGGGTCTTCTTTTCTGCGAACAAAATAAAAATTGAAACTTAACCACACAAATTGTAGGTTTCAAACACTGTTCAGGATTTGAAAAAGATTGCACAAGAATACAAGATTAGGCAAAAATACTACTACTTGGTGACTTGGAATATCTGTACTCCAAGTCACCAATTTAAATAAAAACCCTATTATGTTTCTTAAAATAAAAATTCGGTGTAATTTTTCGGAAAGTGCAATAAATAAACTCCACATCATGTAAATTTTTCCCGAAAAGATTTTTTTTAAGTGCTAATGTCAGAGTTTTTTCGGTTATTTTATTATGAGCAGCTAATATATCACAAAAATGTTATTTTTCAGAAAATATTTTTAAATGCTGCATTCTAGTTTGTGTGTGTATTGTTTAAATGCCTAATAATTTGATTTTGTGACCTGGTAACTATGATTCAAACAAAACCTTATAGTCCAGTAGAAATAGCGTTAGGGGTCGAACAAATTGCAACAGAAACGAAACCTACTGGAAAGGGTAGGTAATAGGCTCCTAATGAACATACTAAAAGTATACATTCGTATTGGTGGGACAAATATGTTTTTTTGGCCGCCATCTTGAAAAACCATAAAAAAATTCAAAAATTCAAAAAAATTATGTTTGGTATCAAATGAAAGGAAATTTCAAGCTAAAAAGTAATAAAATGTAGGATATTTAATGTAAAGTGAAGATACTGAAAATATACACCTGTACTGTAGGGTGGGCCGAAAATGACTTTTATTTTTTTTCGATGACGAGGTGTGCGGAAAAGGTGCCATTGGGGGCACAAAGCACTCACAAAAAATTTGAAATTTTTTGCACAATTTCTTGATCTGCCGCAATCGCCTTGAAGTTTCGGAAAAATGCTAATTTTTGATGTTTTTCGTAAAATTTGTCAAAAATTTTTTTTAAATATTTTTAGTGATGGGTGTAACTTAAAAGGTACTATTAGGGGCACTAAGCTCACATAAAAAAATTGAATTATTTTGCTCCATTTCTTGATCAGCCATAAACGCTTGGGGGTTTCAGAAAAATTGCTAAAATTGGATATTACAGCAAAATTTGTGAAATTTTTTAAAAAATTATTTTTGGTAATGGGGAGAGCAAAAAAGGCTCACTATTATCATTAAATTAACATTAAAATTGAATTGTAAATGATATTTATTTAATTTGGGGAAAATTCTGAAAAAATGTTTTTTTTTTTTTTTTTAATGATCCAATTTATTTAATTTTTAAGCTTTATAAAAATTCCGTCCAAGTGTTGAGAGACAATTTAGAAGTCTGAAATAAAAAGTAGTTTATCAAATAATCTGCATTTTTATTTTAAAAATTCGTTAGAGTTACAAATTAGTTATTTATTACTATTGAATTTTAAAAAAATGTGTTAACTGAAAGTGCTTCACAGTTCTCAGCTTATTGCGCATCCGAATATCTTGCAAAATAATCCAGAACTCAACGCGAGGAGGTGGCTGCACGACTTCCACCAACCCTCCACCTAAAAATATTATATTCACATTGTTTTGCATTCTTCATGCAACAAAGTCCTTCTTCGAATTAAACGTTGACATTTTTATCCTGGATTGTATCTTTGCTCTGACGAAGGTATCTCTGTCCTCATGGCCACATACGTGCATTGCCGCTTCTGTCACTACTTTAATTGTTCTTTCAACAGCTTGCGTGTGACTTGGAAAGCGTACTGAAGCTTCATCTAAAACCAAGCCTGATTCTATGTTTCTCTCAATCACTTCGAGTGAAAGATTCTTTGTAATTGGAGGCTCACTAAGATCTGTTGAGAGCCAGTCGATGCAGTCGTAGTACTCAGTAGCCATAAAGTTCAGTTTTAGAACCTTAAACTGTTTCAGTCTCCTGATCTCGTTCTTCTTTGAAAGGCGGCATTGTTTAATCCTTTTCCATGCCAATATTCTGATTTTTTTTTTTGTTTTCTTCTGTCGCAATTGCTAATAGTATATTCTCAGGATGGCTATAGTATGCATTTCTTTGAACCACCGAATGCACTATCGTTAAGTCATCAGAGAGGAAGTTTGAGAGTAGAACTATTTTCCACAAATGTCTCGGTCCATCTGCTCACCCTGGTAGCTTCCTCACTGAGAACCATACTCTACGCATAAACTCGTACTACATCATTCTACTCTCAAACTTCCTCTCTGATGACTTAACGATAGTGCATTCGGTGGTTCAAAGAAATGCATACTATAGCCATCCTGAGAATATACTATTAGCAATGGCGACAGACGAAAACAAAAAAATCAGAATATTGGCATGGAAAAGGATTAAACAATGCCGCCTTTCAAAGAAGAACGAGATCAGGAGACTGAAACAGTTTAAAATTCTAAAACTGAACTTTATGGCTACTGATTACTACGACTGCATCGACTGGCTCTCAACAGATCTTAGTGAGCCTCCAATTACAAAGAATCTTTCACTCGAAGAGATTGAGAGAAACATAGAATCAGGCTTGGTTTTAGATGAAGCTTCAGTCCGCTTTCCAAGTCACACGCAAGCTGTGGAAAGAACAATTATAGTAGTGACAGAAGCGGCAATGCACGTATGTGGCCATTATGACAGAGATACCTTCGTCAGAGCAAAAATACAATCCAGGATAAAAATGTCAACGTTTAATTCGAAGAAGGACTTTGTTGCATGAAGAATGCAAAACAATGTGAATATAATATTTTTAGGTGGAGGGCTGGTGGAAGACGTGCAGCCACCTCCTCGCGTTGAGTTCTGGATTATTTTGCAAGATATTCGGATGCGCAATAAGCTGAGAACTGTGAAGCACTTTCAGTTAACACATTTTTTTTTAAATTCAATAGTAATAAATAACTAATTAGTAACTCTAACGAATTTTAAAAATAAAAATGCAGATTATTTGATAAACTACTTTTTATTTCAGACTTCTAAAATGTCTCTCAACACTTGGACGGAATTTTTATAAAGCTTAAAAATTAAATAAATTGGATCATTAAAAAAAAAAAAACATTTTTTCCGAATTTTCCCCAAATTAAATAAATATCATTTACAATTCAATTTTAACGTTAATTTAATGATAATAGTGAGCCTTTTTTGCTCTCACCATTACCAAAAATATTTTTTTTAAAAAATTTCACAAATTCTGCTGTAATATCCAATTTTAGCAATTTTTCTGAAACCCCCAAGCGTTTATGGCTGATCGAGAGATGGAGCAAAATAATTCAATTTTTTTATGTGAACTTAGTGTCCCTAATAGTACCTTTTAAGTTACACCCATCACTAAAAATATTTAAAAAAATTTTTGACAAATTTTACGAAAAACATCAAAAATTAGCATTTTCCCAAAACTTCAAGGCGATTGCGGCAGATCAAGAAATTGTGCAAAAAATTTCAAATTTTTTGTGAGTGCTTTGTGCCCCCAATGGCACCTTTTCCGCATACCTCGTCATCGAAAAAAAAATAAAAGTCATTTTCGGCCCACCCTACTGTACTGTCGCGTAAAATGCGATTTTTTTAGCCACCATCTTTAAAACTATGAAAAAAATAAATAAATAAAAAAAAATCATCTGTGGTATCAAATAAAAGGAAATTCCATGCCAAAACGGAATATTACATCTAATATTTAAAGCAATGTGAGCATCCTAAAAATATATACCCGTACGGTAGCGAGAAATGCTTTTTTTCAGTCGCCATCTTGGAAAAGCGTGGACTTTTTTTAAAAACAAAATGTATCATAATGTGGTTTCAAATCAAAGGAAATTTTACACTGAAAAAGAATATTAATGGGTTATTTAAATCAAAATTTGTATAAAGATGAAATAGGTAGGAAAATGCAAAACGATTAAACGTACATAAGCTTGTATTTACGTCTCAAGTGCTAAAAAACTGTTACATTAAATCACGCAAAGAATTCCCAAGGTATTTTTGGTTTCCAACAAAAGATGTGATATTGCACATCGATGTGCACATAGAACAAACACTCATGAAATGTACAAAAAGTCGCTCTGGCATGACACGGGGAAGAGGAATGACTGAAAGTCAACGTGCAACCTGGATTTTGAGCCATTCTAGTTGCAACGAAGTAACATGTTCACTAAGCTTGCTGACCAATGTTTCATGCATTGGAAGTGAGCAACATATCGATTTTACAGATGCAAGGATGGAAAGAGATTTCGAAGACATAAAAAAGATATTGCGATTCTTCGTAGACCACAATCCATTTGCTGTCCTTTCAAGTGGTTTATGGAACATTTTTAACGGAATAATGGATAGCAAAAGCAAAGTTACTGCAGAAAATGCTGATATCACTGGAAAAAAATCCAAGATAAACTCACAGGTAAGTTTTTAAAGATGAAACTTTACTGAAATCAGACCAAGCAATAACTATGAAAGCACTAACAAAAGGAAAGCACTAACTATCATTGCTGGTGAGACTCACTACATAGATTCACGTCTATTGACACAGAGGATGCTTGCCTGTATCTCTTTAGATAGTGCTCAAGATGCAAGTGAGTTTTTCAGGAATGAATTGTTTACTTTACCAACTGCACTATTTGATCATAGTACCCAGATGATGAGAAAAACAGATAAATCTTCATTGGCAAGGTTATTAGATGCATTAAATGTCAATACAATTCAGTTGCACCAGAGCACTTCCTTCGTTCTTGGTGGAGGTGCATTAGTTCATCAATCACCATAGTTCGCTTCTGCAACATTTGGAGATGTTGTAAGTAAATACGAATCATTTGTGAACAAAAGATATGGAAAAGTGACCGTAGTGTTCGATGGGTATAAGAAACCCAACATAAAATATATGGAGCGCAAATTGCGCATAAAGCAGTCATCAGTTGAAATAATTATCGATGAAAATTCACCAACAGTTATGAAAAAAGACAAATTTCTTTCCAACTCTGTAAACAAACAACGTTTGTCAAGATACTGGCTAGTTGTTTTGAAAGGAAAGGTCATTCTGTGATTCAAGCGGCAAGTGATGCAGACACGGGGATAGTTAATGAAGCTTTAAAACTAGCCCAGCACCAACATGTGACAGTAGCTGCGGATGATACAGATATTTTAATTCTTTTACTGTATCATTCATCTAAGAATATTTTAATGCAGTCTGCCATACAGTCGGATAAAGTTCATGACATCCAATCGATTAAAATATCAATCGGAGAGAAAGCTTGCGAAACTTTACCTTTTGTTCACGCATTGACAGGGTGTGACACCACCAGTGCCTTATTTGGCAAAAGTAAATCCTCTGCTTTCAAAAATGTAATAAAATCAGGCACTCTAAGCGATTGCGCTTGCAATTTTGGATCATTGAAAGATGTTACAAAAGAATATTTGGTCGAAATTGGTTGTAAGATAATTGTGTCAATATATGGAGGTAACATTGACACAGATCGATTAAATGCACCTCGCTACGACCAATAACTTAAGAAAATAGCTTCAGCTAAAAAAGAATTTGAAATTGCTCGCTTGCCTCCAACACAAAATGCAGCAAAATATCACTTATATCGAGTACATTTGCAGTGCATCATTTGGAAAAACCTTGAACTACAAACTCCTGATCCCTCACTTTGGGGTTGGCAGTTGGTAGATAGAGAATATCAGCCGATATCGACAGACTTGAGCCCCGCACCAGATAAACTCTTTAACATAATTAAATGTACCTGCCAAAGTACACTAGTAGAACCATGTAACACTATAAAATGTACATGTCGTCGATATGAACTTCCATGTTCTGTAGTTTGTAGAAACTGTTGTGGAAAGAACTGCACAAACACAGGAGACATTTTGGGTTTTGATACTTCTGATGATGATATTTCCTTTTTAATTGTGTAAACAATATATTTTGTGAAAACATTTTTAATTGCATGTTTTTTTTTATGCTTTCAATTTCGGAAATTGCTTAATCATCCAATTAAACTTTTCAAGAAAATGTATTTGTTTAATCTTGATAAAGATGTACTTGGAGGCAAAGTTATTCAGTTTTTGTGCTTCTTAGATTAATAAATAATGTTTTTAACACAATTAAAGATTTTAGTGCTTTGGCCTCCATTTAATTATTTTCATTTATTAGTCTAAACCAAAATCATTGTTCTTTTTCAATAAGAGATGTCCTTTCATTTAATACCATATAATGATATGTTTTGTTTTCAAAAAATCTACTCTTTTCCAAGATGGCGACTAAAAAAAAGCATTTCCCGCTACCGTATGGATATATATTTTTAGACTGCTCATTTTACCTTAAATATTAGATATTATTTTCAATTTCAGCATGAAATTTCCTTTCATTTGATACCACATACGATTTTTTGTTATTATTATATTTTTTTTTCACGATTTTCAAGATGGCGGCCAAGAAAACCGCATTTTGAGTAACATTAAAGGTGTATATTTTTATTATCTTGACTTTACTTTAAATATTCAATGTTTTATTCCTTTTCAGCTTGAAAATTTCTTTTATTTGATACCATATATAATTTTTTTGAATTTTTGAAAATTTTTTCATGATTTTTCAAGATGGCGGCCAAAAAAACATATTTGTCCCACCAGTACGGATGTATACTTTTAGTATGTTCATTAGGAGCCTGTTACCTATCATTTCCACCAGGTTTCGTTTCTGTTGCAATTTGTTCGACCCCAAGGTGTTTTTTGGCTTATTTCTACTGCACTATTACCATAGCTATTTCGTGTCTAAAAATAAAAAAAGATAATAAAATGAATATATAATGGACTTTGACAAAACAAAAATATAATTCTAACATTTATTTAGAAGTAATTCACTAACTTAATATTCATTTAAAGAAACATGAAACTTGATGGCTTTGATAGCTAAGGCGACTTTAGAAATCAGTCTTTTTACGTAAAAACAGAGCATAAAATAATTTTGTTTTTGAAATTTCTGTAGGAACCTAGAACTTGAATAGATTTTACGTTTTATCTATCTTTTGCAAATATTATACTCATTAATATATTTTTAATGGGTATAATGTTTTTCACAGTATTTTTAAATACATTCATTTGCTTCCTCAACTTTTACGTGGATCAATATTTTTTGAAGCACATATAGTTTGTTTTTTTTCCGTTGATTAAGGTGTTTTTTTTGTCAACAGAATCTTTTCCTAAAGACTTAAAAAGGGGGCAGACATGTTTCAATTTTTTTTTACGGATACAATCTGAACGTAAAAAAGGTTTAATATAAAAATGAGGTTCCAAGAAGAGATTATGATCCCTAATGCTTGGGTGGTCTAAGAATACTTGCCTTTCACTTTCCTTCCAGAAGGGAGAAAAAATGGAACGGTCGTGCACAATGGATATTCTGCCATCGTTCTTCCCCATCGTCATTGCATTAAAAATACTAACATCATACTTATAATCCAAAGTAGATTTTATCTTGGAGCTAGAAAAATAGTAACCTCCGTAGAAAACTAGTGACACACACTGTTATTATTGAAATCTTCATTTTGAACCGCTAAAAGATTTTTTTCCTAAAAAAACCCTCATTAGTCCCTATTGGGAAATTTGCACTCATTTTAATGGAATTTTGATATAGCTGATAAATTTTCTTTCAAAAAACTTTATCCAAAGAGGCTTTGACGTAGAACAGGGGACTCAAACTTCTTTGCTGAAGAATCACAATAAAATTTTTTAGAGTTAAGGTGGGTCCGCAATCTAACAATGTTTCTATTCAAATGGTCTAGTTAGCTGTCCCCCCTCCTCCCGCCGCTCATACATCAACTTTTTTATGCTTTTTTTTTTACTTTCTTTTTTTTTTTAAGGAAAACTCTTATTAGACGTTTTTGAGATTTTATGAGCTATTTTTTTTTAAAACATGTATGCCAGAGAAAATCTGTTCTCGGGTAGTTCCATCCAAATTATTTTTAAAAATTGAAGAAGTCTTGCTTTCTTAAAACTTTTGTATTTGTTTGCAATGTAGTAATTTAAATTCATACCGCCGTAGCCCAATGTTTTCAACGATACCCATAGTCAAGTAAATATAAGAGCTTAAATAGTATTCATTTTCATAATATTTTGATTTTCCTTCATGTAGCGGGAAAGATAACAACATAATAAAAGTATCCAAAAATTGCATTGATATATTTTAGATCTATATCAAACTCCTTCTTCACACCGCAGAAAATATTCCCTTCTCATGTCTCAGAACAAAGAACCCATACTGTAAGTAAGCATTTAACAATATGGCAGAAATCTTTGGGTTATTTTTACTATATAACTCTATTTTTAATTGCTGCATTACTCTTCATTCTGAAACGTAAAGTATGCAATTATCATTTTGCTTTATCATGGTTTATTCTGTAACAGGCGTAAAGGTAGTAATTTTCAATTTGTCTCATTCTGACACCAAAAACTATAACGTACGCCGTCGTCTATACTGCCTTTTGGATATAAAAAAAGAAAAAAAGGAAAGAAAAGAAAAGATGTAAAATAAAAGGGAAAAAAATGAGACGGTGAAAAGGTTCCGACAGCAATGTTAAGACTGAAGAGGCAAGCACTAAGATGCTGTTGACGCCTACGCCTATATTTACCAGAAGATAGCAGTAAGTTTGTCAAAATCGTGGGAAGAAATTGGCCTTGTGGAACTTGAAGCTGCTGTAACAAGGGCACTGTCAATTAGAACTTGATTTTTTTTCGCATCTTTTAAAATGAGATGGTAGCTTTGGGTATTGATTACAGCAAGGGTTTGTTGTCTCCAAAAATAATGCAGTCTTTGTACTGCTTGATGTTATGACGAAAAGACAGGGACGCGACGTTCGGATGCTGGTTGTTTATTTTTCACGATGTTGTACATACTTAGGGAAAGGACAACACTAGAGAATGCGTCTACGGTTTCATCGGAAGTATAATTAATTCAATCTTCGCTACTTGAACCGTGAATTACAAGGTTACGAAAAAAGTTTGAAAAAACGAGAAATGAAAATCTAAATTAACCGAAAGACTGCGGCTGTAGGAGAGATTTTCTTACGTTTTTTATAGTAGGCTTTTATTTGTTTTTGTTTCATTTTCTGAAACCGGGTCAATGTCCACGTTGTTATTTTTCTGTAGGTTGAATAGCTCCAAAATTTACAATATCGGGTGACATTTTGCGATTTCAGTAATGTATTTTTCTCAGCGTCGGTCTATCTGCTGAATAAAATCTGCCATTATATTTCGATTTGGAAAAAAAATAGCTTGCACACTTTTTGAAAACTTGGACATTAAAAGTGTTTTCTATTGTTGCACAGGAAAACATTTCAATTTTAATTAACTATTTTTAAATGTAAAGTGATATTCTTTCATCAGAAAATAATATTTGTCCAACTTGGTTGATGAAAATTTGACTCTGTTGATAGCATAATATACCTGAAAACTTTAACGAAAATTTTCCTTTATAATAATCAGTAGATTGATTTGTTTACAATTAAATACTAAAAAGTTGAGTGAATAGTTCATTTCTACATCGCTTTTTTAAACTTATTCGAACACTCTAAGCAAATCAAACTAACCGTAAAATTCAGAAGAATTATTTCTTTTTATTATTCAATGAAGCGTGTAGTTAATTATTAAGGAGAAAAAAAATCATTAATTCAACACAGTAGATAAAATATACCCTATCGCTTAGTTCTTCGTTAGTAAAATTCTATCTCAATATTTACGTTATATAACTGCCTTATTACTTATGTTATAAACCGGTCAAACTATATATCTTTATATATTCTGTGACCAATTCAAAACCTGAAATTAAGAATGAATACTTTTATAAGCATTAAGACTAATTATTATTTTTTCAATCATTAAATTATTACTGTGAGGAAATTTTTCTCGAGCATATCAGTAGATCAAGAGCTCTGAGGAGTGCTTCCAGCACCCTGCTTTATGTTATTCTAACCATATCTCTGCATTATTCTAACACTCCAAGGCATTTGCTATAATTCTCAGCGTTAAATGAACAGTCCTAGTAATTTTTTCTGTGTGAGTGAAGTGAAGGAGACTCGCAGCATATTTATACTAATGATGATAATGAATATAGTATAAAAACAAATGAATAAATAAATAACTTTTAAAAACGTCAAGATAGAAAAAATGAAGGAAATAAATAAAATTTATTATTTACCTTATTTCGGAGATTTATAAGTTTACTTTGAAACAGCTCAACATCGAAAAATTGAAAAAATATTTCTCCAGTGACAAGAAGACCCCTGATTTGAATAATATAGATGCATCACCAACAAAAAAACTCGATGTTTTCAAAATTATTTATTCTATTTCCCACGTACATTTTTGTTTCGCAAACTACAAACATAACAGCTATAATTTTGTATTGAAAACTTGTCAATGCACAATACGTTTCTTATTTCAAAAATCACTCCAGCTATTTTTTATTTATTTTTTGTGCACGGGGAGGGGGGAGGGGGAGGGAGAAAAGAAATCGCAATTGTGGTCATAAAAAAGGTGTCTTCGAAGTAAATTGAATTTGGCAAAAATTTTAATGAAACTATTTTTGAAGAATTGAAGAAATATTTTTTGTTTTGTAAAAGCTTTTGAATTTTATTACGATGTGGCGATTTAAATTCATGTCGTGGTACATTGCTTTCTATAAAATCGCTTCTTTTTTTTTTTTTTTTTGTTCTTTGCGATATTTTTACAATAGATTAAGTTATCTTTCTTTTTTCGTCATTTTTTTTTCTTACTTTTACGGAAAATCAGACTGAAAATGACAGGGGATAAAATTTACACGATTTTAATTTTGAACATTTAAAATGCTTGACATTTTAATTTACAACATATAATAATAATTTTTTCAAAACATTCAAACGTATCATTCAAAAAATTTCATTTGCTTTTTTCACCTATTTTAGTTTGACTAAATTTTTAAGGTGTATTTCCAATGTTTAAGCAGATTTTTGCTATACAGTTAGTAGGGATGCACCGATAAGCAAATTGGTCGATTACCGATTACCGATTAATCGGCTGTGGATAATCGGCCCATTAATCGGCTGAGCCGATTAATGATAAGCCGATTAATGATAAGGATAATTGTTTTTCTACTACCAATTTTACCATCACTGTTCTTTATCGCTTTTCAATTCCAATAGTAAGTAATTTATTTCTGGAAGAAGATTTTTTTTTTCCCATTTTCCTACTTTTCACAAAATAATTTCAATATTTTATCAAATTTCTTAGAACCGATTTTCATATTAGTGTCAATAATATTGTTAACACATTGTTAGCTATGTTAATTGGAAAAAAAAATTATAAAAAAGGAGGGGAGGGGGAGTGTGTGGTGAACACTCCAATTAAGGAGTACTTTTAATTCATATATTTTAGTAATTAGTAGCAATTTAATTCAATACTTTTATTCTTTGAAAATTAGAGGTTATCTGAAAGCACTGTGCTAAGGAGAAAACTATCGCCACATGAAAAATGTTGCATCATTGTCTATGTATATTTATTCAAAGCAGGAGAATTAATTCAAAAAAAAACTTTTTATCAACCATGAGGATTATTATTACTGTTAATAAATTTTTTCATCATAGTTTCCTAGTGAAAGTATGCTTTAAAGAATAATATCTGAAAAATATTTTTCAGCCGATTAATCGGCCCAATTTTGCCGATAATGGCCGATTAATCGGTACTGGCGATTAATCGGTGCATCCCTAACAGTTAGCATATTTTATTAAAAAAAATCTATACTTTTAAAACAAGTTTCCATCGGTTTTTTTAAAGATCATTTTACAAACATTCCATGCACCTTCAGTGCAGTTCCTGACGCACGAATGAAAAGGATGAACTGACTAAGATCTTTGACCTAGAAGAGCAAATCGAGCCGGATGAAAAAGGGGGTAGAAGAAAGGCTAAGCAGCTGACGAACAGACCTGTCCTATAAACAAAACATTACGCGTCTTAAATTAGAAATAAATGCCTAACTGGGGAACAGAAAGTTCTTGCTGCACTAAGCAACGTCAGATTTAAAACTCTTTTTGCGAAATTTCCTTCAGTGTACAGCTTGACTCCGCTAATGCAATCATTTCAAATTGAATATTTTAATGTATGCCATCTTGAATTTGATTCAGCAAGTAATAACTTTCTATTAAAGTACGGTATGTCCATACTGTATGGAACGAATGTAACTTAAGAACGTTTACATGTGAAAGTGTTGAGTTTTCATTTGAGTAATTAAAACTCTTTTTTCTTAAAAATATTTTTTCTTCTATTTTCAACATATATAATGTAATAATTAATTGCAATTGACATTCCCCTCTCTCCCTATAAGTCTGTATTTTTGACAATCCAAGTGGGGTCCTGTCCCAATTAATTCTTATAATTAGAGTTCTAGTGTAATTGAAAATTCCATTTCAACTGTACACAGTTAAAAGCACGTAATTTATTCCCATTACATGGATTTTATCCCATTATCTTTAAATTACATTGATTTAATATCATGAAACTTCTTTTACGTAAAAGTTTAAATATCACGATAAAGAGAAAAGCAGGTGAAAAAACTGAAGTTGTTGCTCTAGAAACAAAAGTCAATTAGAAAATAAAATAATTAAGTCTTGAAATATTTTAAAGCAAAATAGTTTGATAGTAGTGCTGTGGAATGGGAAAAGTGTGCCTGTCGGTCTCACATCGCCTACCTTCCAAAGAACTTATGAGAACTTAACGCGATTGAAACGAAACCTTTTGTTTAAAAGATTTCACCAAGAACGTCTTATTGTCGAGCAATTTTGCGAGGGTGTTTTTAAAGAGAGTTTTTAAACATTTAGAAATTTTATTTTTCTGCATTAAATTTGCACTACTTTTATTAAGATAATTATTTTTCAACTCATTTCTGAAATAACTCAAAGTAACACTAACCCAGGTAGCACAAAAAACGTTTAAACGTTTTATAAACGTTTTTAATCCGTTTTCACAACGTCAATAACAATTTAACAACCTTTAAAAAACGAAGTGTGCTACTTGGGTAAGTGGTAAGTTAGCTAAAAACCAGGCTAAGAATTCTTTTGAAATGGATTTAATAATTATTCCTAATTTTGATATAATTATGAGAAAATACTTCTGAAATATGTGTAATGTAGTAGAAGATAGAAAAATTGTAGTTCAAAATTACCCTGAATGACTATATGATTTTTACATTATTTTACACTTTGACTCGTAGCTCATCCATTTACAAACATTTACAAAAGATATTTCTATTAACAGAAGAAAAAAAGTCTTTCATTTTCAAGCATATAATATTGCACACTTCATCAATTCAAAGAAACTAACAAGTTTTAATTTTTATAGTTCTCCCTCTTTTGTGCCGTTGTTCTTTGGGGTGTCTCCAAACACATTGTAATGGGGGTTAGTCACTCAGCAAGCATCACGTTGCGATAATAAGCTCTCTTCTCTGCCTCTTAGAGATGAGTGAGGAAAAAAACATTCAAGGGCATAAAGTTAGTCGTCTGTCCTTTTAAAAATGCATCAAAACAACCGATAAGAAGAAAGAAAGCGAGTTTCGAGTCTCGTATGGACTGGGATGCCGTTATTAGTTTGACGGTTCAACAGCAGTTCTTGGACCATGACATCCCGAAGAGCGACACTTGTAAGGGTTCAAACAACTTTTAAATCCCTGTGGTACTTCGTTAGATCTTGACTGCTGTTTGAGGGATCGTATCTAAACTGCGCTCTATTGTTAAATTCCATAGAGTTCTCTGAGTTTGTAATGTGGCAAGTTATGTGCCAGAGAGTGGAATGTCTTTCTTTTTCATGTCCTTTCACTCAATTACACGATAAAGGGAAAATAATAACTGCTCAATGTTGTTGTTTACGCATCTATAGTTAATAAACACTGCAGAAAGATTGCTTGCCATTGCCCCAAGAGGTTGGACTTCTTTATTTATTTACAGACAAGCAAACACAAGTTTGATTAACAACACAAGGAAAAGAAACAACTCACAGGGGGGAATCGAACCTGCGACCTTCGGCATATGGAGCTTAGCTTCTATCACAGAGTCGCGGACGCCCTAATAATTACTGATAAATGTAAAAGTTGTGAAGACGAGTTTCGGACATAAATATAATAATAAAATATCATAAATATAACTATAGAACTTTAACACTTATATCTGAAAAAAAAATCACAAAAAGTTTCAAATAATGTTTTGAACTAAAACTACTCATTTGGTAAGCAAATACATAAAAGTCACGGGAAGATAAAATTGAAAGAACAAATCATTTTTTGTTTTAAAACCCATTTCCTTTTCAACATTGTTAATAATAAGACGAGAAAATTTCAAAAACCACAGCTAAGCTGTTATTAAAAAATAATTCATGCGTATATGATGAGGGGGAGGCCAACCGTAACTGGGTCATCTGAACTAAAATATTGTTATATTATTGGCCAATCCTAGCATCCAACTTTTAAAATGTACCTCTTGAGTAGAAAAGATAGGAGACCCCTGATACAAACAAAGATGTAATAAATTGTAGGGGAGGGGGGAGAAAAAAAAATTATTTGAAAATTGAAGGATTGAGTGGATACAAAACACCTCAATTAATATTTCCAGAACATTCGACTATTCGTCTCTGTATTTTTATATTTTTAATTTGAGGTCATTATGATTTATGCAGTTCATAATTCCTACTTTAGACCTCCCAGAAGAAAATGCATTAGCAACAAAAATCCCCCAATCTTGCTCTAGATTGAATTTCAATAGCGTGAATCACGTGTTAAAAATCTTCCACCCATCAGTATTTCAGGATTACAGTAGTGTGGGGATGGGATCTGTCTTGTTGTACTAAGAGGATTACAGAGTGAGCAAGCAGGATAATTGAATTGACCTTTAACCTTTTCTCATCACTTTTTTTACATTTCAGCAATTCTGAATTTATTTTTGTTATGAATTGGCATAATAAGCTCTAGTTTTTTTTTTTTTCTTTTTTTTTTTTTTGCTGCTCAGATAAATTATAAATTAATGAAGTAAAAACTGACCTATCATGCATCTTAGCACTGCTACAAACAATACAAGATAAAGTTAAGGCTAAGGATGGTGTCAAGTGTTCTTCACGAAGCTGGATAGAAAATTATGTTTTCAGTTATCTTCTAGATCATCCGATAACTTTCTAATTTAAATTTAAAAGTTATTTTTCCAGTTTTCGAAGTAAAAGAATGTGGGAAAAAGTGAAATGGTAACAGTTTGCATCATCATCTATCTGACAATATTTCAGTTATATTTTTAAACATATAGTTGATTCCAGTCTGAAAATAGTTACCTCTAAAGATCAAAGTATATAGTAACTAAGGCCATATTCAAAATTGGACACTCGTATTGTAACATCTTGTGACTCAAAAATAATGTTCGTTATGATAAAAGAATAACGTTCTTTTTGTTAACATTTCAAGTACTGACCGGAACCTACTGATGTTCAGCGCAGTAATTATTAATGGATAATTGGCATGTTTTTATTTTAAATGTAATGTAAATTTTGTCTTTATAATCCATCATATTTTCATGTATTATGGTTTTTCGCCAATTTGATGCTATTTACTTTTCGAATGAAAAAATATTTTCAGAGAACTTTACATGTGTATGATGTTTATATAAAATATTCACATTAGGAGAAGCGTTTTATACTTTGCATAAACTATTTATTTTAAATCACTATTTATTTGTATGCACATTGGTAAAAAATAAAGTTTAACTAATAGACGTTAACTATTAAAAAGATTTCTGCATATTGATTGAACTGAAATCTAATTCTGGACTATGAAAGAATATCTACCAATACATTAGTTTTTGAAAAAACAATCAGTTCGTTTTTCCCGTTTTTATCGAAGTGCCAAAGTCTTTACAAAATTTTAGCCTGAAAATATCTACAAGAGCTACAAAATTAACTACTGTAAATTATTTTTCAATATTGAAAATTGTTTGAAAAAAGAACAGTTGCCCCCCCCCCCCCCCCCCGTTTACACAATAAGTATTGAGGCATTAATTTTTCTCAAGAGGTTCAAGCTTCGACTGAGTTTAGCACCAGTTTGCTAAATAATAGGAGGATTTTTTTCATTAAAGGATAGTTCTTGGGGGCGGGTGTGGGGCTGTTTTGAAAAGAAAAGATTAAGAGCTGTATTTACGTACCTAAGATCAAGTACAAGCATTGGAAAAAACATATAAATTGTGATAAAAAAGTTCGAGAACAATAGTCCACCAGAACTTTCGTTACCTGTTAATGTGCTAAAAATTTATGAAATTATTATTCTGTCACTATTATTTTCAAGAATTTACCCTGTTTTCACTAGGCATCTCCTTCTTCTTTTTTTAGAGAAAAATCTATCAACTAAGGAAATGATAAAATTTTGCCAAATGTCCATATAAATTAGAGCTTTTACATAATTTCTAACTGTTTGATTATAAATGTATAAGTCTAGAATTATTTTGGTTAGAAAATATTCATAATTAGGTTATATTTTCTCTAATTCAATCTATTCTGCTCTTAAATGGATAATATTACCGACACATGATCATAGTATACCATTTTAAGATGCGTTCCCAGTTTTTCACAGACTCTAGCAATTGTCAAGCAGATGAGCGTGATACAGCAAGGAAATGTTATATCTGTAGTCACTTGGGAGAAAAAAGGACTGAAGTTGCTAAAAGTAAAGCAAAGGGAGATCCTCAGTTTGATAAATGCTTTCTTGATTCATCGAACAAACACGGTAAGGTTACAAGATAGAAACGAGGTGCGTAGCTTGTCTGAAGCATCCTGACAGATGGGGATAACCTGTTGGATTAGGGCTTACGCTGAAGTTTGGAATGCTTTGATGCAGATGATCGTTTCGTATGATAATTATGACTGTAAAGAAAAAAAAATAAAACAGAATTCTTTGATTCAGAAAATATTTCTGTTTAATTTGAATTTATTTAATATTTTATTATTATTATTTTTGCTCATTTATTCGAAGGTTTACACCGACTGTTTTTAACAAAAATGAAGAAAAAGGCTATAATTTTGTATTGGTTTCACTTCCGTGTAGAATAAAAGCAGGAGGAATAAGCAGACGGGAGGTGTGGGATAGCTACATTTGCTATCAGCTACATTTCATACTGCTGTTCAGTAGATATATCTCAGGTTTAAACCCTTCCCTCTACATTTACTGGATAAGTCAGAAATAATTTTTTACGTGTTATTTCGGCGTGGGGTAGATAGACCAGCGAAAGAACACCTAAGCGAATTTTCAATTTCAAAAATTCATAGCGTCGTTAAAAATTGTAACATTTGCCACATGACAATAAAAACACTTTAGAGGATATATGTAATGATTTTTAAAAAATGGAGAAAGCTTTTGTGGTTCTGCATCAGGTTTCATGGAGGGTTGAAATGAGAAGGAGTGCCCAAACCCAGTGAATGAACATGAACAGCCTTACCAGAGGACTAATACAGCATTTTTTGGCTATTTTCTTTCTATAAATGTGTACACTGCAAAAAGTAAACTTATTTTTACAGTATAATACTGGCAGCAGAGGTTCCAGTTTAAAACTAAAATGCACAGCTATAAACTGTAAAATTGGCAATTTTACAGTTTATTACTGTAAAGCAGCAGTTTTACAGTTTATTACTGTAAAGCAGCAATTTTACAGTTTATTACCACAAAATGAGCTGCATTATAGTGTAAAAACAGCAGTATAATACTGGCAACAGAAGTTCTAACTTAAAACTGTAAAAAGTACAGTAATGAAACTGTAAAATTAGCACTTTTGCAGTTTATTACTGTAAAGCAGCAATTTTAGATTACTACTGTAAAAATAGTAATTTTACAGTTCATTACTGCAAAGTTAGTAATTTTTACAGTTTGTTACTATAAGTTAGCTGCATTATGGTGCAAAAACAACATCTATTTTTTACAGTAAAAAGAAGCTACTTCTATCGATTGACATAAGAAAATGCTTTAAAACTCAATTTAAAAAAAACGAGGTGTTCATTCACTGATAGGTCTACTCTATAAATACATCTGTCCCATTCTACCCAGTTCTCCGCTAATCCTTCAGTTTCAATGATCCTTTTGAAAAGAAAGAAAGTTATGCAATTTGAGTAGCATTTTTTCACGCAAAAATACTACACAACTCGCTTCTAACTTCGAACCTTTTTTTAAACTTAATCTCCTATTTTCACGAGGGATCGAAATGTGCAAAATCACAATGGCAGAAAAAAAATTGGTTTGGACTCAAAACATCTTTCAGCGTTAAAAAAGAAAGCAAATAAAATGTAAACCGCCTCATTCCATCAAAAAGAAGATAGAAAAAACATCTTCCCCATTAAGTCAGCATTTTTTTTTTTTTTTTTTTTGAAAAACGTGAATGTCGTAATTTAAAAAAAAACGACACATTGACCACTTAGTTTCTGATTAAAATTGCTGCAAAATGGTTTTAATTTTTTCTAGTACTTACTCTAATTAAATTAGTTAACTAATTTAAGGTATGCCGTGCTTTCTGAAATTGGATAAAGAAGTGTGTCAATATGCAATTTTATTACATGTATCTAAATGTATTTGCATTGTTTATGCTTTTCTTCGAGTTTATCCTTTTACATTCGCTTTGGGATACGTTTGTTTTGATTTTCAAATATTTTGAATAAAAAAAAATTGTAGTTTTCAAGCATAAGTTTATATTTTGCCATTTATCATGCAACATGCAAAGCAAAACACGAAATGTGTTACGTTTACCTTTTTTGTATGTCAAATTATCTATTTATTTGATTTGTTTTACATATATACAGGGGTGCCCATCCCCCCCAAGCTCCATGGCGCAGATTCCCCCCCAAAAATTTTTCACAACCCTCTTGTGCTTTTTATTTTTATTTTTACCCCTCTTTTTTATTTTATTTATTTTTTAAATATTATTTATTTATTGTTTAAATATTATTTATTTATTTTTAAATATCATTTATTTATTTATTTTTAAATATTATTTACTCATTTATTTTTAAATATTATTTATTTTAATTATAACTATTACTTTTTTTGTATATTATTAGTTTTTTAAAAGTTCGAATTATGCACAGAATAGAATCGCATTTCTTCCCTTTCAGACTCACACACACACAAAATAAATAAGTAAATAAATAAATAATAATATGGAAATAAAAGAAATGCTTTAAATTAAAAAAAATAAATTAATGTATAATTTTTATTAAAAAATCCGAAAATAATTTAAATTAAAAAAATTAATAAATAATTTAAATAAAAAAATAAAAATAAAATAAATAAATAAATTAGTTTTAAAAAATCCCCCCCAAAAATTTTGATGGCGCAACTTGCGCCATAATCCCCCCCTGTGGGCACCCCTGCATATATATATCACCATTTCTTTCATAAAATTGTGGAATTATTCATCTATCATTTAACTTTTTTTTTTTTGACAGTTTCTATACAGACAGGACTTTGCGTTAAAATTCCCTGTAAACTGATGCCCTTCAACCGTTGGTTAATGCTTGAAAATTCAGCAGTGATATGAAAAATTTGAGCGCGATACTTTTTTATATATTTTTTTATCAGTGTGTTTGATTGGGAAACTTATCTTTTTCGGAAAATTAAAACAACCTTATCTAAGTAACCATGGAGATAGGTCAATGACTACGGGAAAGATCATTCACAAGTTTCTGCAAGTAGATAACATTGGCGGGAGATTCCCTCTCTTTATAGGTTTAATGCTCTGTTTATAATAGAAACAAATGGGAAGATAACGGAGAAAAATCATAGCTGTTGGATTAAGCTAAGTTTTCTTAAATTCAGTTTTGAAGTAATTAATGATTTCAAACATTAGTTATTCTCTTTTTGTCTACTTGCGAACAGGATATTTATTAACAAAGCAACATAAAATGAATTTATAAATAAACTAAGGTGTTAAATATTGTGCTTTACTCTCTTTTAATGCAGCTTAACGTTAAAGTTTCGTTTGCTAGAAAATAGTGATTTCTGTTCCAAAGACTTTTGCCTTTCACGTGTTTCTTTTCCTTTTTTTCCCTTTCCTTTCATTTTTTAAAGTATTTAATAAGTTTCTGATAGGTTGAGGGGGGAAACATCATTTAAGTATACTTGCATTCTTTCGCAGCTGCTGAAACTGTGGAATTATTATGGGAGTACATAAAAACCAGTTTTTTTTTTTTTTTTTTTTTTTTTTTAAGTTAATATAAAAGATTTGAAAACCAAAGAAATAACCAGTTGTGTGCTTGTTGAATTCAAACTCGTTCATAGCACAAATAATTATTCTGCATATGAAATTGTTTCATCCAAATTTAAGGAAATTTTAATCTATGACTCAGTTTAAATTTTAAGAAAAACTACTTTTATTATAACTGGACTTATGTAATTTTATAGGCAAACTGTCTGATTTTTTTTTTCTCGGGCAGTCGATTAAAGACTCAAGAAATTTGCTTTTGTGCATTACGTTGTTATGCACCGATCATATTTTAAAGATGTATTGAAATAAAATAGCTGGACATTTGACCTATTTTTCAATATTTTAGTTTTTAATCGAAATGTGTCTTTTAAAGAGAATATACTATGGCTAACAAAATACGTAAGCTGATCAACAAAGCTCGTCATGATTTTTTGTAGGTGAACAAACTTTTGAATCATAGAAAATTAATATGTTTCGTGGGATAGATCAAGAATAAGTCGGCAAGTTTCAAAACAATGACGTCATCTTGTGACATTGACGTTGACAGCCATCGAAGTAAATGTAGTTTCGGTTTCGCATACAGAAAAGTGGAAGTGACACGCAACGAGCAAACTCTGCATTGAAAGTGTATTTCCGTCTTACAAAATCAACAGTTGTGAAGCATATACATATACATATTATACGTATATTTGAATCTTATAAGAGTGTTTTTTTCCCATAGAACAACTGAAAAAATGGTACAAAAAGTTTAAAGTTGGAATGATGCCAATGTAAATGAAATGTGGATGAGGCGCTCAAGTAACTCTCCGTAACTTCTTCAAAACTTATTTGATGTACAGATTGAACAATTTTCACAATTTTATGTGAATAAGAAAATTCACATAAAATTGAAAAAGAAGTGCGTGAGCTGAGCTCCCCTGAGCCCCCACGCAAATAACAAAGCGTTACCGTGCTTATACAAAAATAAAAAAAATAATATAGATATAATAAGATTTTTGGAGTGCATTAGGAAGTAAAACAAAATAATCATTCGTAACATTAATTGAAAACAAGTGAAGAAATCAAGCAAGAAAAGTTTTTTATACAATATTTTTTTAAAAAAATTATCATTTCTAAACTTCTTTTAGCCTACGCTATCGGATGATGCTAATGTAGATTGACCACTGAAACAATACAGCATTCAAGCATACGTTCAACAAATATTCTGTTACCAAAATACATTTGCTCATCGTCTGCTTCACATTCGACAGGTGTGAATGAAACCAAAACTAATCGGTAAATTTACTCTCAGAAATGTTGTGTTTAGTGAATTTAAAGTTCGTTTTTAACATGCGTCATAAAACGGCGCTAGATAATCATGATTTTCCAAAACATTCTTGGAAACTTTGCAATGAGTGCGACAGACATTTAGTTGACTGCTCACGATTGTTTCTTGTATTTCCTTTTTTTGAAAAAAAAACTTAATTTCTTTCTTTCTTTTCTTTTCTTTTTAGTTCTCACTTAATTGTTTTTTTTTTTTTTTTTTTTGATGAAATCAATACAATGTACGGTTTTGTAATGCAGTATGTATTTATAATATTTTACTACAAATACTATTTTTAACGATTACACATTTGTAAATACATACTTTTATCACTTGTCTATCTATAATCTTTAAGAGACAGTAGTTCTGAAGTTATGAGAGGGGAGGGTTTCCAAAGATCAGAAGCACCTACCATGATTTCTTAACGTTTTTGAACTTACAAACTCTCTCTCGAAAATCATTTTCCATGTTTTGCTGCAGACTTAAATTTGAAATCCATTCGTTAAAAACATGTAATTTCATACACTGTGGCCGTGATATATTGTAAAAAAAAAAAAATGCTGCTTTATACGGCAAGTTGGAGCTTCCTCCACATAAATCAGGTCACTCACCAACCAAGCAAGATTGTGTTTTAAATCTCAAAGATAAACATGAGAAAAATTAGTTAAATAAAAGCATAAAATTGGCTAGCATTTTTAATTATGCACTGAAAACAGCAAGTGAAAACATAATAATAGTGTTACATTTGTCAACAATATATACAAAAGTGTTATTCAGAACAAAAGTATCAAAATATCTTCTAGGTATACTTTTATTTTAGCTTATCCTTATTCTCCCTTCTCTTTTGTGGTTTTCTTTTCAGTTTTTCGATAATATTATCTTTCTAAAAATATTCCGTCTTAATAAAATGCGAGGACATTTTTCTTATCATAGTCTAGCATTATTTTTTTTCCAGGAAGCTAGACGAGCAAATTTATCAGTCAAAAGCATTTTTTTTTATATTTGCAGATAATATTGGGAGCGAAATTTCCATAGTAGAAGTGCCGATAAATTGATGTATTTATTCTCCTTGTAATTTTCCTGATAAGTTCTTGTGGTATGCAAAATAAAAATAATTATGGTCGTTCTTTTTCAATTGTGATAGGTTCGCGGGTTGCTTTTGAGGTCACCTATAATCATGAAAACTTCAAGTGTGGGTTTAGTACGTTCTCGACTCATTCTAAAACAATAATAGATTTTTGAGCTACTATTTCTTTATTATTCTTATTATTAGGGATACACCGATAAGCAAATTAGCCGATTACTGATTAATTGGCTCTTGATAATCGGCCGATTAATCGGCAGAGCCGATTAATGATCAGGATGATTAGTTTTAACATTACTAGTTTCACCACAACTGTTTTTTTTTTCTTTCCTTTGCAATTCCGGTTTGAGAAATAGTTACTGATTTATTTCTGAGAAAATATTTTTTTTTGAAATTTTTGAAATTTTCCCAAAATTATTTCAAAAACTTAACAAATTTCTTTGAACCAATTTTCATATTATTGAAAGTAAAATTACATTGACACAAGTCATGAAAAATATATATATAAAATAGAGGAGGCTGTGTTGAGCACTTTAATTTGGGACTGTTCTTAAGTTAAGTTATATTTTTTCAACTTTAAGTAACTATTCAAGACATTGATTCTTTGAAAATCAGAGGCTATCTTAAAGCATTAAACTACAGAGAAAGTATCGCCGCATGAAAAATGCTGCAACTCTATATGTGTATATTTATTTAAAAAAGGAAAATTAAAGTATTAAATCATTTATGTCAAGTAAGAAGATTAGATTTTTGTATTTCCTTCTTCGAATTAGATGCTTTAGTTTTACTCACGACACTTTCGAACTAAATGCTTCACTTGTGTTTAAAATAAAAATTTCTCTAATTGTTTTTAAATTTTCCATTGTAGTTTCTTGTTCAAGTATCGTTGAAGTAATTTTATTTAAAACATGTTTTACGCCAGTTGAGCGGCAAAATTTAACTGCTAATAAATTAACTGAAATATTTATGTTTTCGCATTCCAATTAAAAAGTTCAGGAATTTAACAGAGAGTAATTTTAAATGTTCCATTTAGTTTTACGCACTTTGTGAACTAATTGTTTTCACCCTGTGTACTTTCATACTGCATGTTAAAGTAAGCATTGCAGAAAATTACATTTACTTACTTTTAATAAAGCTATTTGTCATAGTTTCTTGGTGAAGTTATAATTTCAAAAATAATATTTGAAAAATATTTTTTTCGCCGATTAATCGGCAAAATTTAAATTTGTCGGCTGATTATTAATAATCGCCAAAGTGGCCGATTATGGCCGATTAATCGGTGCATCCCTTATTATTATTATTACTGTCACCATCTCATGTGTGATTCTTATAAATCGCCATCTATAATGTAACAGAAGTAAAAGACCGTTCAGACCGAAAATATTTCTTTATTGAAAATTAATTAAATTGAGCTTTAAGGATGTAATGACTAAGACTGTGGCGTCGGAATGGAATCGAAGACTTTAAAATTTTGTGAGTTGGTGTGCCTCTTTCCGAGTCAGCAACTCTACCAGGGCTACCGGGTCAGAGTCGGGGATTCAGAGTCAGCCTTACCTTACATCCAAAGGCTCACATAAGACTCTCACATTAGACTTAACGATGCAAGTGTGTCTTCATAACAGAGTCGAAGGAATAAAATTATAATTGTGTTCTTTCAATCCTTGCTGCATCGTAATTTGAAATGGTAATTACTGAATTACCAAAATGTTTTAGTTCCATACGTACTTTACTTTTAAGATTTTTAAAAGGATAGAACTATTTTTTAGCTAAATACAACACACAACTCAAGGTTAGTTTTCTGAGTTCTTAAGAGAAAATATATTTCCAACTGTGTAAGATGCCAGAATTTTGCAGAAGTTTTAAACAGTGAGTGACCCTCTTTTCTATTCTTTTTTTTTTTTTTTTTTTGCGAAAATTCTTTAAGAATTTTTGTAACGTAAATGTGGGTTAGATAAAAAGTTTACACCGCGTTTGGTGAGAGCACCCTTTTCTAAATTGTGACGCAACTTTTATGAAAAAGAATATTTTACGTTCACTCTCCTTCAGCCTTACAGCTAAGCATTCATCATTGTGCACGTTTTCTGTCCAGTTTGGTGCCTATTGCATTAACACTTTTTCCAATGCGGTGTCTATATTACGAAGATTTTTTATTTTTTGTGTGTATGTATGGTCAACGACCATGTATGTACAGTCAAATCAAACGAAATGGACAAACGTATTTTATTGTATCTCCCCAATAGGTACTGCATGTAGTAAGATTTCTCTTACTTTTTTAAGATCTCTTTTTCACTCCTGCATAGGATATGATTGCTCTGTCGTTGCGTTTCTTTATCTCCCATTACGAGCTGCATGTCAATTTTATATGCATTAACTTTCACCTCTTGTTTTTCTGCACATTTTTCTCGTGATAACTTTTATCACAGTACGGTTTCGTGATTGTTTATTGGTGTCTTTCTGTTTCTTGCCATGCAAATGCAGTTATTCGAGGGAACTTTGATTCACTTTCTTTGCTGTAAATTGTCCCGCTCTTATTTTAATGTTATTGTTGGATCTATTGGCATAAAACTAAGATAAAATTTCGTCAGTATTGTATAGTAAACCAAAATTAAGAAATAACAATTATATAATCTTTAAAATGAATTGTTTACATGGTTCTGAATTTTTCTGGGGCTTAGGGCAACTTTGAACAATGAGATGTAAGATTTTCTATTTTATTTTATTTTATTTTGAATCAAACTTTGGTAACGTTGAACCAGAAGGAATTCTAAATATTTTAAACCACCTTACTTGAATTTGTAGCATCACAGAATTTCTATAATTTACTACAGTGGATAAAATATTATGATGCAAGACCAGAGATTTCAGCAACTTCAAATCATTATTCAAGAATAACTTCTAAATTGTAACTTCCGGAATATTAGGTTATACCGGCAATATTTCGAACTAATTTTATAAATATGAGTATAAAACTAATACTGTAACATTGCCAAAAAAAAAATCAGCATTGAATCTTTTACGGTTTCTTTTGAAGCTAAATGATAAAAAATATGAAGCGGTACAAAGGTAATCCATATCGTCCAAAATTACCCTGAATGACATTAATCGTGAGGTAATCAAGATCTATTGTTTCTTTTAATTGTTAAATTATTCTGACTTAAAGAACTCGATGATACAGCAATGCTTCACTTTGTAGTCATTAAATCAAAGCGTTATCTACACTGTAAAAAATGAATGTTGTTTTTACAGTATAAAGATATAGCTAATTTTCTCTACTAATAATAAAGCTGAAGGTGGTTCTGTCTGTCCTTCTTTCTTTCTTTCTTTCTTTCTTTCTGTCTGTCTGTCTGTTACGCGCGTAGCCCCCAAACCGTTCGGTCGATTTTCATGCCACTTGGCACAAAATTAGTTTGTAGCATGTCCTCGAAGCGATTTTTCGAACATTCCATTTCGTTCTTTTTCTATTCGAATTCTTAGAGGAAATTCGATAAAATAGGGAAGAAATATTCCATACACATTTTCAAGTCTTATGTCATTCGAAAGCTTGAAATTTTCTGCACAAAATGACGTTTTTTCGAAGTTTCTACGATCATCAGGAGAGCTGTAACAATTGTTTTTAGAATCCCGAAATTCAAGGCTTACCTTCAGTAAAGCAAGCCAAACGATTCTAAAATGGCTTTGCTCGCGAATAAAATTTGTTTGAAAATAGAGATGAAATGAATTATTTTATCAACGGAAATCAACTTTTCATGTTGTTACCATGGTTACGTTTTTATTTCGTTCTTTTTCCCTTAATAATTTTAAAAATGTATTTGTTTTTGTAACAATCCAAACTTCAAGCCTTATTAAAATTAGTCAAATGAAATATTAAAAACCGTGATAAGATGGCACCTGTCAATCAAATGAGAAATCGAGTCCTTTCCTTAAAATACAGGATACCATTCTAAATTTATCGTCTGCAAAACATATTTTACTTCATTATTAATTTATTTCAATATAAATTGCAGCAAATGGCTTGAGTGAACGAATTTAGCTTTTAATTTATCGTTTGCTGGTTGATCTTTGTCGATGCTTATTGTTTTTATTATCATTGTGAAGAATAATGCACGAAATTTCTATGACTAATACTTAAAATTTTTAGGATCAGTTGAGTTTAAAAGAAAAAATTGCTCCAAATATACTTTTGCAATGTGATTATTTATTGTTGGACTGTAATTTGCAGCAATAATTGCATTTAATAAATAATGAAAGACAATATTAAAAATTATTTTTTTGGCGACTTTTTTACAATTTGGCATTTAATTCTATTTCAGTATATTTACTTCTATCTTATTGCGATATTGCAACGTTCTTTCTAAAGTATGTCATTTCGGAAAATGTATTATTTTGTTTTTGAAGTTAGGAAAGAAAACTTTCTTCTTCTTTTAAACTTTGGTAAGATTTCTGTTGGTTTCTGTGAGCAACAAAATTTTTCTTATTTTTTTCTTTTGGCTTATTTTTGTGCACCTATCTTTGGGGTTGCATTCGAATGTCCCCAAGGGGGTGATTTACCCCTTTTATGGGGTAATCAGGGCTTTCAATGCAGACCAAAGTGATATGAATTGGCGCGACCACTTGGCGATATCTCGCCAAGCTTTTGGTCACCAAGTGTTTGACGCCAATTTGGCGACATATCGCCAAGTTGGCAATAAATTTAGCGAAAAAAAATTTTTTTTGGGTTCAATTTGGCGCTATTGGCGATATTTTGCGAAAAATCTACTGAATGATGTTGAAATCGGCGATATTTAGGAGATTAATCATTGTAAAACATTTTTTTGCATTGTTTCGTGGCAAACTAGGGATGCAAATGTTTGAATTGTTATCTTACTCACTTCAAGCACTATTTTAGCACTTAAGGCATCTACTAAGAAATTTACACGTAAAAGGAAGTAGTGTAGGGTCCATACCAAATTTTTATATCATACTTTGAAGGAATTATAGTTGAATTATAACTAAAATAGAGTATTTTTTTCTGCTATATCATTTTTTTACAAATGAACTTTTAATTTTATACCACGGGCAAAGCCGTGCGGGTACCGCTAGTATAGTAATAAACTGTAAAATTGATTTCATAGTAAAACTGTTGAATTGCTAATTTTACAGTATATTACCGTGCATTTTACAGTTTGAAACTGAAACATCTGCTGCCAGTATAATACTGTTGCTTTTACAGTATAATAAAGCTAAAATTTGCTGCAATAAACTGTAAAATTGCTTACGTTACAGTAAGAAGCTGTAAAATTGCTAGTTTTACAGTTTATTACTGTGCATTTTACAGGTTTAAACTGGAACTGCTGCTGTCAGTATTACACTGTAAAAACAACAGTTCATTTTTGCTGTGTAGAATCAAAATACGCTTTGGTCCAAACCAGCGCTCAATTTCTACCAAAAGAAGTGCAAGAGCCCTATAGTTCTAAAAATTTATTTTTACTCTTAAATAGCCTAGTTTTCGACTTAAGTTTTAAAATATTTAGAAAAGTGAAAAGAAGCTTATTAGCTCAGCTCCGTAAGTTGCAAAGGGGCTCAGCGAGCCCCTTTACAACTCACGTCCTGGTCCAAATGGATGCTATAACTGTTGTCAAATTTAAATAAAGATCTAACAAGTTATTTCAGGCCAAAAAGCGGCATAATACCTTCGACTTCTGGTGTAACTTATTTCATTTTTAAGAACATTTTTATCTAATTTCAAAACATCGTTAAAACTAGTATTTGGCATACGACAGTGAAAACTTTTTGTGTGATAAATGTATTTTTTTTTTTTTTAACTTGAGAGAATTTTTACATCCTGTGTCAGATTTTCCAATGACTTGAAGTGAAAAATTCTCTATTCAGTGGGACAAAAAATGCCCAGTGAATGGACATCATAAACACATTTGCAATCTCAGTATTTTCCTGCCGTTTCTTTTCGGAAGAAAGAATTCACTTCTGCCAATTTGTTTAATAAAAATTTAATTACAAGCTTTCCATTCACTGGGGGGTGTTCATCCACTAATCTGTCTACCCTATCGATAACAATACAATATTTGTACAAGATACTATAAACTTTGTTGGGATCAAAACTTTTAAAAGTGTGACCTTACAATTCAAAATATCATCATTACCAGAGCTGTAGCTAGAATTTTCTCTTTGCCCCCTTTTATTCTCTTTTTATTTTTCTTTCCTTTATTTCTTCTTCCCTACCCCGCTTAAGGTGTGCAAATACTCCTTGTCATTTTTGAGGAGTGAAATTCATTTCGGAGGATTGAAATGTGTAAATATTGAAGGCTATACTAGCGGTCAAGTTCATAGAAAACTAACTTACTAAGGATATGAAATGGAAACTATCTGGGAAAAGAGATATGTATACTGTTTGATTTTCAACCTGGAGATAATGTTTGTCATTTTGCATTAAAAAGAGATAAGATAACACGGAAATGAAACCTATTTTTAAAATTCCAATCCCCCCCCCCTCCTCCCCCCCCCCCCCCCCAGCGAAGTGAACTCTTATTTAAAACACAAAGCTTGAAAATACGCTTGTCTAAATATTTTAGACGCATTTCCGAGATTCAATGCGAAGAAAATAGCTTCCAAAAATATCTCTACGGCCATCACTTAATTAGTACAATTAATGAACCTCAGCTGAAGCTGTTAATTAAAAAACTTTAAAATTAAGTAGAAAATAGAGACGTTCGTACTCTATTGGCAGCTAGCTAGCTACATTTCACTTTTCTCCACTGTTTGTTCTCCATGCCCTGTGAGTACTAACTCTGGAACCAGCATGATGTCATCGGATGTGCAATCTGTTTGGGTTATTTCAAACTCTTCATTTTTGGTAGACAGAGCCTCTTTCACCAATCCGGAAACGAGCTAACCTTTCTTTTTTTTTCCTCCTAGCCCATTTCTTCTCCTGATGTTTCATGGAAATATCACGTCCCAGCTATTTTATATATATTTTAAAATTAACATCAGTTCTTTTATAAAGAGCAAGAAAGAAGGATTTTTTTTTTCACCATTTTTACACTAATTTCAAGGAAATTAAAATCCACAATCTTACTATTAATTGTGATGTAAAATGATGAAATTTACTTCAAGTACATTTTGTTTACATGGTAACTGCACATACGGAGATTTACACATTTTCATCAAATAATCTCCCTCGTGTTAATAAAAGAATTGCCTGTGCATAACTTTAAAGCTGATTTAACCCCGTCAAAGCCGAAGTTTTAAAATTTAATCTTACTAATAACTTTTAGTTTTAAAAAAGATCCTGGCCACGGCAGTTTATTCCCACACTTCATTTTTCGATTTGAAACTTTTTTAGCTTTTTAAACTGTCCAAAAAATTAACATTAGCACCTAAGGAGGAAATTAAGGCAAACCTGAATCCTTATATAAAACCGTAACTAAAAGGTGAATTTGCTTCAAGAAAATTTTATTTGAAAGATCTTTTGACGTAAAATGTGTTTATAAAAATGTTTTTATATTTGGTTATTTCAAATATATATTTTACATAATTCAAAAAATATGTAGCAGAGTCTACGGGAGGAATTCAAATTTCTTTACTTGAAAAACCAACTGATATTGTTTTTCAAAGTTGAAAAATCAAAAAAAAAAAAGACACAAAATTCTGAATGTATTTTTTGTTTTTTGATTACAGAAATAATGAATAAATTTTCATTGAAGCAAAAAAATTATTCCCCACACAAATGAAATTCAAAGCGCAAATAAGTTTAATTTGTATGTATATGTTTGCTGAGTCAAGGTCGTGCCCAAAAGAAGGGTTTTAAAGGTTCCGCCATACATTAAAGAAAAAAATATGAAAAGCAAAATGAAGAAAAAATACATTACACTAAAATTAACTTGAGTGTTGATATTTGTGTAGTGTGCTCTCTGTAAAAAAAGATCCTTAAATATTTGTCGCAATCTCTTTCTAATTAAAATTACATTTTGAAAAACCAGAGGTGGAGAAAGTGCTAAAAGTTCTGATAATAACACAGCGGAAATATTGCTGGTAATATGAGAGCATTTCACACAAGAATGTTACAGTTATGAAGAAGCATTGTAATTGTGTTTGGGAGATGGGTTTTAATAATCCGCACCTCCATTTATCTCCTTTCTGATTAGTTTATTAAGAACTATTTCCCAATGTACAACTTAAGATAAATTACATGAAAATAATTTGCGCCCAATTTTTAATGCTTTTTGTAATAACATTCTCATTGTAAATAGTTAAAAATGTTTGATTGAAGGATGCTATAAAACGAATCAATATTTCAGCTAATAGCGCAGCTGGAGCCTTCTTGAATAGAAGGTCATAGAAGTCTTTTCATGTTTACGAAATGTCGTATAGTATGGGTTACGTGACATGAAACGGCTTCTGAGGGGGTTAACCCTTAAACCCCCCTCCCAGCTGCGCCGCTGATTGTAGCCATTGTAAACAGCGATGAATAATTTGACTCCCTGGTTCTTCTGCAAGGATTGAAAAACATTAAAACCCCTCCCTTTATAAAACCCAGGGAACAGGCCTGTGCTGAGTTTTCAATTGAAATATTTATTTTTATTAACAGAAAAAAGGGTCCGAAGCGCTTTTTAACTTATACATTTCTAAACCTCGTAATGGGGGGAGGGGGGGCTCAAAAAAGTTATCTTGCCCCTAATACAGGGAAAGATCAAGCTTGTTACGGGACAAGATGACAATTTCGTCCAAGATAATATGAACCAAACATGTTGGAAATCATGGATTTTTTAGCATGCAAAATTGCTTTTTTGCGCCATACATACAAAAACATAGCAGTAGGCGATGCTAAGTAGCTGAGCCATGTGATTTTACATAACTGGCTCATTTATGTGCAACGCAAAAGATTCCTGGAAGGTTTGACAAGAAAAGTTGTGTGGTCTAAAAACTGCAACACCCAATGATTACAAACTATTAGTAATGCGCACTGAAAATCCTACCATGGCAATGTTATTTTATCTGCAATAGATGACGAATTAGTCATCTTGCCTTATGTGGCAGAGATTTACCAGCAGTAGATGTCAATTCACTTAATAAGATTGAAGTTCAGTTAGTTATATAATAAACTGTATAACTAAGCTATTTAAAATATTATTTGAAACCATTTACGAAAATAAATGTGACTTACTTGGAACTGATGAAACACTTTAACACGATGAATTAATTAACTTCGCAAATGTATTCAAACAATAAACACTTGATCAACAATAGCCGAACCTTTGTACTAACGGTTTGATTTGTTGAGTTGGGTCTCTTGCACTTGTTTTCTTCTTAATCCAAGAGTAGAGTTAATATCTATTGTTTAAATAATTAAAAACTGTATTCTTCATCTTGCCCTGCAATTCTACTTGCTCCAGGTTCCCCATTAAAAATTTTTAAGTGGCGTGAAATCAAAATAGCACGTTTCGAAGTTATCGTGAATAAGTTCAGCTCTAAATTTTGACGTTAAAAGACAGAAAAAGATCGAGGCAAAATTTTAAACCTGATTCTCAAGATTTTTTTTAATGACGTTTTATAACTGACGTCGAACATTTCTTTTTTCAAAAGTTTAGTACAACACAAAGAAAAACTTTCAGAATTTTCAATAATTTACATTTATGTACAAATGATATTTGCTACACAAAAGTGCGATAAAAATGAGCGAATTCAGTTTTTCCTGTCAGAAAATGTTGCTCAAAGGACATTTAGCACCTCATTTACAGCGTTTCTGATATGCATTCGGCATATGAAAGTGTCAATCTATATCTTACTACGAGCCATGATGACGGTTATGTCCATGTCCATGATGGTTGTTATGTCCATGATGGTTGTTATGTCCATGATGGTTGTTATGTCCATGATGGCGGTTATGTCCATGATGGTTGTTATGCCCATGGTGTCGGTTATGTCCATTATGGTGGCCATGATGTCCGTGCTGACGACTTTCGCGCCCCTGATCCTGATCCTGGTAGTTGCTTGTCAAAGTCTTGATCCCGCTCTCATCAGCAGCTGCTGTGCAGATGCATGCAATGAGCAAAAGCGCAATTGCCACAAACACAATGCTTCTCATGTTGATGCAGATACGGAACACAATTTGCAAACATTCAAACTAAAGAGTAACGTATCTTATAAAATAGATCGATGCTTTCTTTGTATATATAGGGGGAAAATCCTACGGCTGCCACCTTTGACGAGGAAAGAATAAATTTTGAAAGTTACAGCCTGTTTCTTTATAGGTACAAGGGAAAATGGATGGGTAAAATGGATTATGATAATGAGCGTAGCAAAGTAGCAATTATTCGTCAAGGTCTGGCAGGTTTTGAGTTGCCCTTCTAAGTAAATTTATACTTATAGCAGAGTATTAGAGCATTAAATAGCAGCTAAGCAACTGAAACTAAATTACTATGAAATGAAATGAATCCTTAAATTGAGTTTATGCTTGACATTGTTCTCTTCAATCAATGAATATTTTTATTCATTTATGCAGTTTTGTGTCATCTCAACCGATTGTTTTAGGATAAATAGTTCCGTATTAAGAAAAGTAAAACGTACCGTGTACAACAGGTTTGAACTTTGTAATCCGATTATCTTATCATGTCATAATTAATATCAGTTGATATGAACTTGTGATTTAAGAAATGAAGTCAAAAAGGTTCAAAAACTCAACTTTTCAAAGTAATTCTATACTAATGTTATAAAGAAAAAGAGCGGACTGTGAATAGGTATATCTCCCGGTAATCCCCGGAAATTCTGTACCTATTTGAAAAATAATTTCTCTGTATCAAAGGCACTTTCTTACACAATAACATAGCCTATAAATTATGCATATATGTATCTATAAGAGTCTATCAAAAAAGTCTTTCTTAAAAAAGGAAGTTCTTTAAAGAGTCTTTAAATCTAAATACTATGATCCTCAATGCTTATAAAGAAATCAAGAATCTTTGCCAAAAAGACTGCATGCGGATGTGCGAGAGCGCTGTAGTTTTCGCTAAGAAATTCTACTGTTGATCATACCAATAAACAATTATAAAAAAAAAAGAATACCAGGTGAAGAAGAAAATTATAAATCCACTAGTGCCGTCATAGATGGAGAGGACGCATTAGATCATTCACATAAACTTTTTAATTATCTTAAACTTTCAGAACTTCCTCCTCATGTTTTTCAAATTAAAGTCGGTATTACAAAAATGTAAGTGCGAAAAAAATATTCAAAGGAATACCAGATGATGAAGAAAATGATCAATCCACTGTTATCGTCACAGATGAAGAGGATGCAGTGGGTCATCCACATGAACTGTTTAATTATCTTAAACCTTCAGGACTTCCTCCTCCTGTTTTTAAAATTAAAGTCGGTATTACAATAATTTAAGTGCAAAAAATTAATTCACCTAATCTATGCAATGTAATTGGACTTCCCTCTCCCTTGCATTTCTGTAATTCCTACAGATTTCAATTTTTAATTTAAGTAATTACAATTGCCGATGAAAATTTCTTTTGCCATCGCCATCAACAAATCTGATGGTCAAACGTACAACTATTCAACGCTACATACGGGCATATTACTTTCTCATGGATAATAAAATGTTGGAATTTCATGATCAGGAAATGAGGTAAATCTCAATTTGTTTAAAATCTAGTTTAAACGGGGGAAAGTAGAATACCGTGGTGCCAAATGAGAAAGTAAATCCGTAATATTTATTTTTAAGATAGATAATTTTTTAACCTGAAAAAGGTCGGAACGGGGCTCTAGTTTTAAATAAATTAAAATCAATGTAAAGTTTTTTTGAAATTCTTGTTTAAATCTGAAGGTAAGAAATGTAAAATAAATAAAATAATAATAAAGGGAGAAATAAATAAAAATAAAACATTACTAAGGCAAAATTAATGACCTGGTAAACATTTCATGATGTTTTCGCTTAAAATTAAAGCATTTTTTTCAGCCCCTACTTGCAAACTGTAAGTCAAAAAACTTCTAAAAAATTACAATTAATTTGAAAAAATATATTGAACATAGTTTGTGTGCGTTTTAGCATTTCCATCAAAAATAATAATTACAACAAAAGTTATATTTCACTCTTGAAACCTAAACAGATGATGGGATTTATCTTACAGATTCATGCTGAGGAAAATAATGGAATTGATTTTAGCAAATTAATAAAGAAAAAAAGTCGCAAAAGAGAAATAAAAACGGATGAAGCATGAAAGAGAGCTTAATGCATTTTTAAAGTATCGTTTTAAACGAAAAATAAAATAAATTATTATTTAAAAAAAATAATAGTTGAACGGAAGTGTTTTGAGATGGGAAAATGTGTGTAGGTCATCTTCCCTACCCCATAACTTTTGAGGGAATTGTCCAATTCAAACAAACGTTTTTCTTTATTTCGTAAGATCTCAGCAAAAACACCTCATTCCCTATTTCACTTCTTGATTTGAACGATTTTTTGTTCGATTTTGAATAGTTCAAAACTTTTAACACTAACGCCTACAGGGAATGGTAAGGAAATATGGATTCCGAACTTAAAATCGGATTAGCTTGAAACAAAATTTGTTGCTCTTGACGAAGGAAGGAAGGAAGGAAGGAAACAGCTCTGACGAAGCTTTCCGAAGATATCCGAAGCTTTTGTCGAATTTCTTTTCATCTACAAGCTCGCTTCTTTTACATTGAAAAAGAGTTTCCTTGTAACCGCGAAACATGTCTATACAATTTTCTGAAATTTTGGATGAATTAACATTGAAATATTATCTTTTTCTTTCTGCACATTGGTACATTTAATATTATCGATATTTTCATTTCTTTAACCCATTAATGCCTGACTTTTTTTTTCCAAAGATATTTTGTATACTGGTTACAAATAGTGTTTGATGGACAGGAAAATTAGTTAGAAAAATATCATGTGAAAAATAATTCTTTTATTAAAAAAAGAAAAATCGTCATTAAAAAGGGACGCTAGGTACCAGAGGGTACATACTTTTTTTACTAAAAATTTTTTCTGCCTGCGATATAATATTTAAAAAGACATTTTATAAGAAGAAATAAAAGCAGCAACTAACATAAACTGGGAAGCTGGAAATAATTTTAAAAACTTAGTTTTTTGTTCTTGAGATTGTGAACGATGTAATTCTTGATAAAGATCATATTAAAACTGCTACAGAACACACTTTACAATGGTTATGTGCATGTGCAACAATCGGTTAATAACGAATTGAAACAATACCAAGGTACTAGTTGATCACTATTATTTGGGTTGAAATGTTCATTTTTGGGAAATTCAGACCCATGTTTTGGACCGTCCCTAAAAAGGGACGCTAGGCATTAATGGGTTAACGTTCTTAATAATTGATTTTAAGAAGCAGGAAAAAAGTTATTGATCGAAATCAAAATATAATTTTTCGTAGAGTTAACATTGATGCAAGTTAAGTATATTGATGAGTTGAATCAGCATGAAGCAAAAATGATTTTATTTCAAAGTTATGATTTCAGATATAGATACTTGGGATGCACCGATAGGCAAATTCGTAGTCTACCGATTACCGATTAATCTGCAGTTGATAATCGGCAGCTGAAAATCGGCAGATTAATGATCATATGATTATTTTATAATGCTACCAATTTCGACATCACTTTTTTTTCTTTACTAATACAATTCCGATTTTGGAAATAGTTATTAATTTATTTCTGATTTATTTTTCCATTTTCATAATTTTCCCAAAATAATTTCAAATTTTCATCCAGTTACTTTCAACCAATTTTCATATAATTTTTAATGCAATTACATTAACACATAACATGATTAATACATTTTTAACTATACATTTAAATTATTAAAAAATGTGAGAGGTTGTGGTGAGAACTCTAATTTAGGTGTGCTTTTAGTTTAAATTTATTTTTAATTATATTAGTAGCCATATTATTCAAGACTTTTATTCTTTGTGAAAATTCGTGGTTATATAAAAACACTGTGCTAAGGAGAAAAATATCCTCACATGAAACATGTTGCAACATTTTCTATATGTGAATATTTATTCAAAATAGAAAAAGTCATTTATTAAAAAACTTATAGCAAGATGGGATTATTTTTTGTACTTTATTCTTTCAACATATTGTTTTGTTTTCACTCACCACACTTTAGTAGTCCTACATATTATAACTATGTTTGCAGAAAATTATTTATTCCTTGCTTAAACATTTATTCAGGATAATTTCTTATTCAAAGCATAGTTAATTTTTTTTATTTGAAACCCTTTTTTTCGCTGGTTGATCGGCAAAATTTGGCTTTTTATAAATAAAGGAAATACTTATGTTTTTGCATTCCAATTGAAAAGTGTAGGAACGTAATTATTCCTTAATAATGGCACATGAAGCTGTGAGGTCATCATTTAATATTCAATTCAGTTTCATGTAACTTTTTGTCGCGTTTGTACTCTGTAAGCTTTCATACTACATATTATAGTAAGGATCGCATAAAATTAAATTTATTTTCTGTTGAGAAAATTATTCATCATAGTTTCTTGGGGAAATTATACTTTAAAAACTTATGTTTAAAAAATGTTTCTTCTGCCGATTAATCATCAAAATTTGACAGATTGTGGCCGATTAATCGGTGCATCCCTAATAAATACTTTTTTTCAACCTTCACAGTAAACACTGTCTCATAATTTAAGCCTTCATCAACTTCATTGTTGCTATTACTATAATTTTGCTCTTACTAATTTTCTAAATTTTTTTGTGTGTGTATGTGTGGTTTTTCTAAATGTGGACGAACTTACCCCAGGTTCATAGTCGGAAAAATGCTGTCATATTTTTTTTTCTGTATGACAAAAAAAAAAAAACTACAGATAATTATGAACTAAACAAAATTACTTTAGGATATTAAATTAGTTTGTTGCTCTAATCTTCATGAAATGCTTAAAAAAAGAATTTGCAGACTCAAAAAATTACCCAGCACTGAAAAGATAGCAAAAATATTCATTTCTGAGATAGAATTTGAGCAATACATATAACCAGGGTTGCCAGGCGTCCCTGATTTCAAGGGACAGTCCCGTTTTTAGCAAAATTGTCCCGCGTCCCGGGGAACCTTGATACGGGACGGCTAAAGTCCCGTATTCTAAGCTAGGGGCAACATTTTACAAAACGAAACATTATTTTCAGAAAAAAATAAAGTGAAACAAAAAATGTGAAATAGAGTGATAAGAAAATTGATTTAATCATAATGTTTTCCTGCTCTGAAGTGTAATGTTGGTGTTCTATTCAGTTAGAGTAGGAATCATTGTGCATTCAATTCAACAAACATGTCGTTCATTGTAAAAGTGTAGCTCCTTGCAAATGAGTTATTATACCTTATTATATACGCCCTTCTCAAATTTTTCCTTAGGAAAGAAATATAAGTGTTCAGCTAATGTTAGTCACTAATTATTTATCTTTTGAAATTTGATTTGCTTTTAGGCTTTTAGTTAAAACTAAAAGATGTAACTAAGTGTTATTCTATTTAGCAAACAAATACGCATTTTAAAAACATTTGGATGAACGGCATTTACAATGAACGGCAGTAACATAAATTGCAATGAGCTTTATGGCAAATTAAAGACACAGTAAAACTTAGGAAGAATTATTACAGTGGTAAAATCAAGTAGTAAACTCGTATAATTACAAAAAAATATTACGCGATATAACAGTAGCCCCTCGTTATATCGCGCCTCGTTATATCGCTCATTCGAATATATCGCTCTTTTCTTTTGTCTCCCCCCCCCCAAAGAAAAAAAAAAAACTTTTACTTCGAAACCATTTTTGAGAAAATATGTAAGTTGCTCAGAAAAGGTCTCATTCTCATTTATTTTGTCATCAATGAACAAAACGAATGTTCTTCTATTCTTATGAATTCGCTGAAAAGAAGCAGCAAATTCCTGTCACCCAAACATTCCGGCAAACGACTTTGGACTCTTATTTCACCAAAACAATAGGTTAATTTTATGTCTGTATACATATTTTAAAGACCTGCACATAGTAACAACAACTGCGGGAAGTTATATTTTTTGATACTTTTGACTGAAAAAAAAATCTAATGTTCGAATAAATGAATTTTTATGTATGTTGCATGTATAATTTACTTGCATGCTGGATAGAAAACTATTTTTAATGACCTCGGTTATATAGCGCTTTTGGATATATCGCGCTTTTTTCTTGTCCCCCGAAAAGCGCGATATAACGAGGGGTTACTGTATTATGTTATAAAAATTATTACACTATAATTTATAATATTGAAAAAAACTGTAGTTTTTCTCCCCTTAAAGACATTGAATATTGATTTTTTATTTATTTTAGGCTAACTTCTTGAAGTTAGATCAAGTAGTTCAGTTTATTCTATATCTACTCAATTGTAATCAACATTTTTGTTAATGACTCATAAAAATATTTTGCATATATTCAAATTTCCCCACTGGTACGTCTAGTGTTTTGAAAAAGTAGGATACTAAACATTTGCCATCAATAGAAGCGACTATTATATCTTTCATGCCAAGATAGGCCCGTCATTTGGGGATCAGGGCGGGTGGTCAACTGCCTCCTCCCCTTGGCTTTGGGAAAGTAATGTTTTTTTTTTTTTTTCAACATATAAGTGGGCTTGGCTTTTGCTGTGTTTTGGAAAATGTACATTAATTTTTTTTCTTTTTGCCCCAATGGGAAAATTCGAAATACCGGGAATTTGTCAGGAAAAAGAGGGTTAATAACAGGGAAATACGAACTTACACAATAGTTAATGTTAAACGTTTCCCCCTTAATATTCATGAAGAAAAATAAGCAATGGTAAAAAAATGTAGTTTTTATTCATATGATAGAAAAAAAAGTTGATATTAGAGTCAAGGTTTGATAGAGAGGTTTGATACTAAAGTTAAGGTTGTAAAAATTCAACTTTTAAACTTCATTTCTCACCCCCCCCCCCCAAGAAGCTGTCCCGTATTTACAGTTCTTAAATCTGGCAACCCTGCATATAACTGTGCCATGTGGTATTGTTATAGGATTTGTCCGGAACGCGAAACATTAGCAGACCGCCAGTCTGAAAGAGGGGCTACATGACGTTTGAGGTCCAAAAGAAAGCATATAGCAGTTTGGAATTGCTTAAAAAGAAGGGAAAAGTCCAACATTTCAAAAACTAAAAAATATGGTGAAAATGTTTTTTTAACGCTTTCAAAAAAAAAGTGCGTTTTTTTTTTCTTTTTTTTTTTAAGGGAAGATAGTTGATTGGTCCCTATTTTAGACAAAAATAGATCTGAGCGACATTGAATAAAGTGGACAAAATAAGAAAAAAGTTCAAATCGTTAGCCGTTTATATCTCAACAACTCCGAATCAAAAAATAAATGATACACTAGAATTAATCACTTGAAGCCCATAAAAGCTATAACGTTAACTCGATAATCAATTGAAACTAAGATAATTATTACATTTCAGCAACAAGAAGAGAAATAAATGCCAATAAATTTCTAACATTTAAAAATTTTTATTTACTTTTAAATTTTTTAAACAGTTGTTATTGTTATTGTAGCTAAGCCACTGCATCACATTTTTCTCAAATAGTTTGTAAGAATCCTTTGCAATTTGGGAAATAAACATAGGATTTTTCGTCATCCCAATTAGACTCATATCCTTCCTCAAAATCACTCCTTCTCTTTTTGTTAACCTTGATTTAGTGCTCAATTTGCAAAGTGCTTCGCCAATTTCAATTCAGAAATCAGTTGAATTCAACAATTTGAAACATAAAATTTGATCTTAATTTCATGAAGAAAATATTTCTAGGTGTATCTAACATTTAAAATATTAAATTTGAACAAAATATCTTCAATCAGCACGCGCAACCTCATTAACGATAAACTGAACTTCAGTATTTCCATCTATTAGAGAGCAGTTAAATAATAAGTATTAACTGAAATTTCGCAGAATAGAAATAATCGCCGAAATCGTCCTTCAAAATACGTTGGATAAAGGATACATTTGCATTTGTTGCACACATGCAATTTGATGACTGGAAGGGCTAAAAGATTTAAATTTTTCTTTTTGAAAAAAAAAATTCATTTTGAAGTAATTAATTTACCTTACACGCAAAATAATGAAGAGTGATGTAGAGGTAATATAAGTTCACACAAAAAAAATCACAAAAGTTATCCCAAAAACAATTTGCTGAACTTACAGCTGACACTTTTTACAACTAGATCTACTTTCTGAATTTGAAAAGTTGTTTTTCATTGAAACTGGTAGAAAATTTGTTGCATTATACTTTTATAACTATTTATGTGGATGAAATAGGATGTGGTTAAAACTACCTGTTTTCAAGAATTGCGAAATCTTAAAATGATTTGTAGTAAACATTCATATTTTTACACGCCTGGTTGGCCTGTCGTTTGAGGGAGTCTGGCAGGGGCAATCACCCAATTCCATTGCCTTCCCATTGAATTTAAATCAGTTTCCTCCCTCTCAATGTAAAGGAACGGGATTTAAGTTTTTCCTTCCAAGTGCTCCACCCCACCCCCTTTTAAAACTTCAAAGGGACGAACCTGTTCATGTTCATGAGCGATAATGGTTTCTAAACAAAAATTTTGACTTTTTAACAGGCCCGTCAATTGGGGGGGGGGGGGGGCAGGGAGGGGGTCAATTGCCCCCCCCCCCTGACTTTGAGAAATCAATGCATTTGTATATAAGTGGGCGTGGTTTTCGTTGTTTTCTGTTGAAATTGTACTGTGTTTTTACCCTTTGCCCCCCCTGGAAAAACTTGAAATGCCGTCCCTGCTTTTTTACTTTCAACTAAAATTCTTTTGATATGATGATACAAATTGTACGCAACTTTTTTAGTAAAATTATTTGACCTAAAGGTTTTTTGAATTTAATTAGCCAACAGAAGGAAGTTGGGAAGTTCTTTTTTTGTTGTTTTTTAATTTATTTCAATGTCACTCATATAATCGAAATTATCAACGCAATTAAATTCTTTTACTCCCGCTAATGCTAGATGGCAGCACCAACGATTGTTTTGGTGAAATTATGCTTCCAGAATTTCTTCAAATTATCTTTAAATAAAGGTTTTAACAAACATAATTTTTTTTTATCAACGACATATATGAGGAAACTATACTGTCATAGAAAGGCAAGGGGTAACATTTGAAAAAATGATATTTGAGATGTTTGTAGAAGCGAGTTTCGGATTCCGTACTAACAAGACGGAAATGTTGGAATCGTATGATTTTTCATGGTTAATTTGCAGTGGAAACCAAATAAGCAGGTTTGTATTTGTAGCAACTTAACTTTTGTAGCAACTAACAAACCTTTCACGACTGATCCTCATGGCAGTGCAATATTAGCGTATATTATTAATTTTGGGGAGATCTTCGATTCGATAGTTGTAATGTCAATGTCATAAAGTGAGTTATAGGGGGAAAAGATCATACTTAGGAAAAAGAGAGAGAAGGAAAAGATGCGAACTATTTTGTTTTAGAAACAAAAACATTTAAATTAAGTATTTTTAAATGTAATTGATGTATTTTTAATTTTCCATTTCGCTAAATTTTGTTTAAAATGCAAAAGTGAAAATTACACTTGCAAAATTTTTGAGATGAATTTTTTTTAATACGTGAAATACGCTTGTAGAGGGGTTAAAAAAAACTTAGATTAACACAGCTCGGCTGCCAGTTTTATACGGAAAAACAACAGTTCATTTTTTGCAGTGTATAAATATTGTTTGAAAGCGGTTAAAAGCATAAAATTTGAAGTTGTAAACAAACCCGATTTTTATTTTCATTAAAAACAAAGCCTTATTTAGGAGTCCTAACGTCGAGGACCCTTGGGCAGGCCGGTCGCTGAAGGGGATCAGAAGGGACTATTACTCCCCCTCCTCTGCCGGACTTTGAGAAACCTATGTATTTGCCTCCCAAAAGTGTGTGCGGTTGTGTGGTTCCCGGTATTTTTCAGCATAATGTGCATTGAGTACCCTTTGACATACCCCCCCCCCCCCACACACACACACACACCTTGGAAAACTTTGTAATAACCAGGGCTGCGGAGTCGGAGTCGAAGAGTCGGAGTCGGACTGATTTTGGACCAAAGGAGTCGGAGTCGCTGAAAAACATGTCGACTCCGACTCCGACCACCTCCGATTTGGATGAAATTTTATGGAGGTGAAAACATATCTTTGAAACTAACAGATACAAATTTTCAGCGTCCAATATCCAAATCCTAAGCATCTAGGATCATTAAAAAGGACTTCAAAATGGCGGGTCTGCTTTGTGAAACGAATTGCTATGTTTGGGCTTATGCAAGTGAATAAAAAATATTTGCAGCAAAAATGCAATGTGTTAAAATAAAGTCTGGCCATTTAACAAGAAAAGGATTAGTTTTGTACGGAGTCAAATGACAAGAGCGGCACTTGTCTTTTGCTCTGGAGAAAATGGACTTTTTGGGAGGTCACAGTGACCTCCGAGAATTGAGGTAAATGTGATGAAATTACCTGCGAGAATTCTTGAGGAAATTGAACTTTTTGAGAGGTCACAATGACCTCCCATGACCTCCAACTGGGATACCCCAGCTTGCTACCCCCCCCTAAAGTGAGTCCTGGCTACGACCATGAATAAAAATGAAACTTTTAAAAATCGACTTAATATTTCAACCTTTGTTTAGGGTTTTCCCCTCTTCACATTTAGGTAAAAAAATAAATAATAAAAAAAAGCAGGAGTCGAGAGTCGGAGTCGGAGTCGAAAGTTTTAAAATCCCGGAGTCAGAGTCGGCCATTTTTCTTCTGACTCCGCAGTCTTGGTAATAACGAGTCTGCTCTTGAGCCTAGACCTAGTTCGCCCATGTGCTGGTCAGAGCCTGCCTATAAATCAATCACTATTAGGACTTGATTTCACTAACTTCTGTTTCGTAGCTCTTCGTCATTTGATATGCACTAAGTGAACTAACTGAACACGTAACTCTATATCTCGTCTGGGTATGGTTTTAGGTAACGTCGGACTCTTCTGTCTGGTGCCCGTCCCACGCACAGCAGCTAATAAAAAACTGCGAAGAGCAGAGCAGAGACCGGAATTCCAGGCTGCCCACAAATCTTCGCAGAATGTAAACAGACCGCTTCCTGCTTCGGGTAGTCAGAAACCTTTCCGAGCGCCTTTTGTTTGAAAGAGAGCGATTTCGAGCAAAACGGACGAGCATGAGTGCTTTCCTCGGACATATGACTGATCTATGTTTTTGAAAAGTGGAAATCAGTCATTTTGTGGAAAGAACTTTCGTCAACAACAGTTTTTTTTTATTATTTTCTTTCTAAAAGTGGAAATTGAAAATTAAATAATTGTAATGAAAATAGACGAATTTAAATAGGTTATCAGATGGGGCAATGGTCGTTGAAGTTTTGCGATTTTTCCCCCCGTGACAATCACGATGGTATATTACTTTTACTTGACCGAAATTGATGATCCTTTGATTTTTGACGCATAGAGAACTTACAGCAATATACAAAGTAGTAACAAATACACTGTAAAAATTGATGTTTTCACATTATAATACAGCTAATTTTACCGTAATAAGCTTTAAAATTGCTAATTTTACAGTAATAGGCAGTAAAATTGCTTTGTAATGTGAAACTAACAATTTTACAGTAATAAACTAAAATTGTTAGTTTCACCATTTATTACTACGCATTTTACAGTTCTAAACAGTCTTTTACAGTTCTTTTACAGTCCAGCTATTAACAGTTACAGAAAACAGAAGTCTAACAGTATGCTGTATCATTTGAAAATTAAATTCTCACAAAGACAACTAGTTACGCATCTAAAACTACAAAATTTTCTAACGTGACAATGTTTCCATTAATTAAAAGGAATATTACTTGGATTTGAATTCTTTAAGAATATTTTATTAACATAATCAAATGCAAGCAAAATGTTGCACTGAGTTTTCAATAAAATATATTAAAACGTGTATTAAATTAAAACATGCTCTTACAAGATTTTTCCAACGCCCATAGCAAGTAAATTTACTTTTCAGCTTTTAAAGTTTACTGATCCCTGTATTGACCCATAGTAAAATATAATATTGTTAATGGGTTACAAATTAATTAACTCAGATATTGAAATTACCTAACGGTTTGAGAAAAATAGCAGTCGAAAATAAAAACATTTGTTTCCTTGGATTACAAATTATTTTTTTCATAAAAATACCATATTTTTGTTTTTAATAAATCCCTATCAGTATTTTGGAGTAATCTATTGCTGTACAAAATTATCAAATGAAATTGCAATGCTAAACACAAAGCATTGTTAATTTTCTTTTACTGGGTCTCACGTTTTTGGCCAATTAACATTAAAATGAGAGTGAAACAATAAGCTGACTAACTGATTTTTAATGTAAAAACCCACGTTTTGGAGCAAACTTGCATAGAATTGGGTACAAGACATTAAAAATGTATGCATAAATAATTGTTTGCATCATTTACCAATAAATAACTGGTCCAATGGCCTTCTATTTCAAACAAGCTTAGCGTATGACTGAAGTGCGGTCACGCAAATGCTTAATCATTAATCGATCTAAGCTAAAAAATATTTTCCGTACTTATGTTTATGCTCTTGCTGACATAATTAAAATTATTATCGGAGAAGATATATATTTCCTACGTTGTATATATATTTCCCTCGATTAATCCGAATTAATGAAGGCAGCACAATCGAGATTCTTTTGTAATTGCTCCTCCATAGGAGGGAGCAAGAAAAAGCAGGGGGCACCCGGATTTGAACCAGGGACCTCTCGATCTGCAGTCGAATGCTCTGCCACTGAGCTATACCCCCTTATTGATAACCGAATATAATTTATTTATCCAAAATTAGAGCGTTAATTCTTATCTTAGAGAAATTCGTAACTGTTGAAATTGCGATTTTCAACATTTGATAAGACAAAGTGAAGATTAACACTTCTATATGTGTGTTTTTCTGAAAGCATTACACATTACATTTATTAATTGTTTGTTTTACACATCCTGCCAGCATTCAGTGAACTCTAGGTGTAGTATCAATGGCAAAAATACTGCTTTAAAAATATTTTAAGAGAATTTTTTGCATTGCAAGTACTATCTACTAACTTAATCTTAATTTCGGATAAATATTAACTTAGAGCAGTGAAGCCCAACCTTTTTTTTTTTTAAACCAGAAATCCACATCTGATATTAAAATGGATCTGAGGGGAGGGGGAAGGGCAAAACTCGTATTATTGAAACCAAGAATTGTTGTTATCATTACTACATGCTTATTTTATTAATGTAAAGTTCCCTCTAACATTTGGACACCAGTGTATGATTATTTGGCTCTAAGTTTGCTGCAATCATTCTTGTTATTGAATGAAGATGATAAGAAGTTTTGCAAACAGTGGAAGTTTTTGAGCACAACAAGGGGTCGCATGGACCAATTTCGTGGGCCTCATGTGGCTCGCGGGCTATAAGTTAGACACCACCACCTTAAAGTTCTTTATTTTTGGTGTATTTTTAAGTTTATTTGGACTAGTTTGACCGTTTTTTTTTCTAAAAATCTTTTTTTTTTGAATAATATTTAGTGTATCAAGCTAACATTTCACTTATATTCCGGTCATTTTTAGAACTCTTTTCTCCATAATATTAAGAAAAAAGAACATTAAAAAGCGATTTTTTTTTTAATTTAAACTGAAAAATAAATAAACAAATTGCTAATAAAATGAACATTGAAAAATAAGAAATGTGAGAGAAGAGTTTGTTATTTTATAGTGGATAGTAAGAAATGTGTCCGCGAACACGAACTTTTCACGAAATCCGCAAGAACAAACCCTTAACGACAATCGAAATAGCAGAAACGAAACTTTTCTTACAAACATACAATCGAGCCCGTTTAATGGAATAGCCAATTTACCACAAAAAATTATTCTAATGAGCGAGATATTACATTATCCGGGATCCCATATACACGACGTTTCAAATTGCATTTAAACCAAGAATGCAATAAAAATTACCTTAACCACAGGTATATTTATCACCAAATATCTAAGCAGAAGGAACAGTACATAGTGGGGGCGACAAAAATTTTACAACGTCAGCGAAACATACCCTTCAAATTCTAGGAATCGCCTTTTTCTGCCCCAACGAAGTGACAAAAAAAACTTTTGGAGCCTTCTATATGCTTCACATTCATTATTGTTCTTTATAAGAGGAGAAATCTGAATGGAATCGGTTGGAAATTGGAAAGTATCGACATCATCATGGCTAAAAGTTATTCCTTTAACCGGGATTGCTCCAAAAAATGCATTACTTTAAACGGGAAATTTAACACAGAAATGATTTACTACGGTTCGGCACATTGAAAATGTATTACATTAAGCGAGATATTCTATTAACCGATATTTCATTAAGCGGGTTTGACTGTATAAAAATCACATATTTCTGATCTTAAACATGTGTTTTACATTTCGTTTTCCTACCTTTCAAAACTTTTATTTTCAGAAACCCCGACGAGACATTACCGATTTTGTCGGAAAATAAGCTATAGACTATTAAAAAATTTTAGATAGTTTTTTTTTTCTTAATTCTTTCGCTGAAATTTAAAAAAAAATAGAGAGAAATTTTCATTTCGGTCACAACTTTAATAAAATAGTGGTCATATTTTAAAACCATTGACTGCAAAGATGTCTCTTTTGCTCACACATGTTTGCTAAAGTAGTCGCTTTAGTCACCAGTGAGTGTTATAGTTTTATAGAAATATATATTTCACTTCATATCGAGCTGTTTTTCTGCAAGAAATATATTTTAAATGTTAAGAAAGTAAATCCGAAATAATTAGCTGCCTAAAATACTCCATAGTTTTCCGCACACGTTATATCTAAAAAGATTTAGATATATGATTATTTGATATTAGAAAATCGATGCTGGTATGCGGGAAAGTATGCTCGTTTAGTTCTTGACGAAACAAATATATTACACATTATTTCACTGATTTTTTTTTTAATCCTCTTTTAAAATTGTCCTTTTGAAAAATGTATGATGGCTGGTTTATCCTTAGTGTTTGCGTGAGATATTTTAATCTATGAAATACTCGTCGAGATGAGATTCCTAAAAATTTTAAGATTCAAAAGTCCCAAGTAGCACATTTCGTTTTTTAAAGGTTGTAAAATGGTTATTAACGTTGTAACAACCGCTTAAAAACGTTTATAAAACGTTTAAAGGTTATTTGTGCTACCTCGGAGTGCTTATCATTCATATTTAAATTCATCCGATGTTTTATGAAACATAACTATTTTTATTTTTCCGTTGCTATTTTAAAAGTGTTTCTCCTGCTGTATAGATCTTGAGTTAAGTTATCGGAACACCTGTTATATATTTTTAAAAAACTTATCTCTCCTAGTAATTCGAACAGTTGTCATTTATGATCAAGAAGGGTTGAAAGGTATATTTTTCACACTCAATTATCTTACACTGTAACACAAACTGACTTTTACTATTTCTTCGTGTTTCGCAAGGATTCAATAATTTCTCCCTTTTTACTCTCGTTTCATAAGGACATAAATATCTTACAGCTGTTAAGAATCCTGTAAATACGTTTCCTTGTAAAGTTCTAAATGAATTCATTTTTGCACCAATTTTTGCAATTTTTAATTAGACTATCCCCGAGAGTCATTTTTCACTGATTTTAGCAGAGCACATTTTTAAGGATGTGTTTTCAAGCAATAATTTCATAAACCTCGGCAAAATATCACTTGCATTGTCGACATCTCTTTAACGACCTCTTACTGTTTAGAAAACATCAAAAATACTGTAAAATGATTGATTGAATTTTAATGATATTTGAATAGTTTCGTTTACTTAATTTTCCTGGATATATTTTCAAGTTGTATTATAACTAATTTATCTTGGTAATCTAAAATTGTAAAAGTGTTTCAATTACACTAATTTTCTCATGCGTTGTTTCTGCACAGCAGTAAACTTTTACTTCACCTTGTAAGCATTATTGTAATTTGATTTTTAATTTTTACTTATTTTTATCATTACATTCAAATGTTTCGACAGAAATAGCGAAGCAAAATGCAGAAATTTTGCGAAACGTAACATTTATTATACTTAAAATATATACATGCAATATATATTCAGTGATTAAAATGTTGCTAAAACAAAACTTCCAATAAAAATACAAAACGAAATTATGCGGTTGAAAAGGTTAAAACTTCCGAAGAGTACGTGGTGAATAAATATTTTACAATTCACAATTTTTAGATGATAAATGTTGAATGGATATATGTACACATAGTATTTTTTATGAATGAGTATAATAAGAACAGTAAAAAATATGTTGCGATATGTACAATGAACACAACTATATTCAATCAGATATACATGTATATACATTTATAACGAATAACACATTCAAGACAACAGGAATTACAAAATCTTTTATTATATATAGTCTTTGCTTCAAATAGTGCAATTAATAGGAAGAGAGTGGTTTCAATTTAGCATTGATCAATTTGTCCAAGGCACTCCACATCTGAGTCGCTGCTACTAGAGTGCGATGCACTGCGACGGTGGTGAGCATCAAAATAATCACGATGCCCATGATGGCCGTGATGATGGCCATGATGATGTCCATGACCATGCTGATGGCCAGGTCCATGGTGATGTCCGAATCCATGATGATAACCGAATCCGTGATGATGGCCAGAGCCATGATGATGTCCAATTCCATGATGACCGTCATGTCCTTTTTGAAATTTTCCGTGTCGCTTTCCGTGGCATCTTGACCTGCTGTGAGACCTGCTGCGAGACCTGCTGTGGCTCCTTTCACGGAAATTGCCAAAACGTTTTCCACGTTTTTTCATGATTTTTCCGTGGTGGCCATGATGAAGGCCATGATGACCATGATGAAAACCATGACGGTCGCCGTGAAAACCGTAATGTCCACGTCGACGTTCAGTGCAGCCGCAATGATGTTCATGAGTATCAGAAAGGCATTCCAAATCGCCATCACAGCGGCCCAACGTCTGAGTTGCAGAATCTTGCAAGGCTGCCATTTCAGCAGGGACGTATCTAAAAAGAGAAAAAAAAAGCAATCAGTAAATACCTTTACAAATGACTGTTTATACTACCGTCCTAACCTAAATGGCAGTAGCTCCATTTTTTGCTCAGTCGTAGTTAACTCACTTTCTAGGTTCAGAGTGATGATACTGCTGGAAAGCAGTAAGAGCACTAAATCATAACGAAACTACGCAGGTGCCAAGAATTTCTACGTAGTAACCTACGTAAATTAAAAAAAAAAAAAAAAAACTGAAACGCTCGTTTTCTTAATCCATTAATGCCTGACTTTTTTTTTCAACGATACTTTGTATACTTGTTACAAAAATAGTTAAAAAATTATCATGTAAAAAATAATTTTTTTATTTAAGAAAGAAAAATCGTCCCTAAAAAGGGACGCTAGGCACCAGAGGGTACATACTTTTTTACCCTTTCTTTTTTTGCCTACGATGTAATATTGAAAATGATAATTTATAAGAAAAAATAAATGCAGCAATTAACATAAACTGGGAAGTAGATTCAGAGAACAAGGAAATATTGGTGTTGTTCAGTATGAAAGTCAGCAAAGCATTTGTTCTGCAAACATACGTATTGCATATGCTGCATTCCGATAAGCTATTTTACTTCAATGGGCACATCTTACCTGAGTCTTATTTAAAGCAATAGAACAACTAGCCCCATAATATCTAACTCAATCCGGTACTCTTGAGCTCAATGCATTTTGTACAGCAGCTTCTAAACTAAAAATGAAGAGCGGCTACCACCATTTTTTAGAGTGAATCAAAAATCGGTAGTTCCCGATATTTGATGCATGGGATATTTTTCCCTATGCAACGATTGTACTGAGCAACCATATATATATGGTTCATCAATTTCAATTACTTTCTTTTCGCTGTTAGACAATCGCTTAGCCTTTACAATAGAATGAACTCCATGAAGATTCAATGCAATAGTTATGACATTGCCATTATTCCACCGAACCAAAGTAATATTATTTTACCTGTCATCGACATTTATTCAAAACTTCCTCTCTTTTCTTTTTTGAACAACGTAACTTTAGTTCATGAGCATTTTTTAATCCGATTCTTGCACAAAACCGTTCTGAGACAAATAATCACGTAGGAGCGCAAGAGAAGTAAATAAATTGTCACAATATAGATCAAAATTGGCAATCTCAGGGAATTCTGAAATTAAATCTGCAACCCCCAACCTTTTCCAAACAACCGACACATATGTAATCCTTGAATTCTTCATTAAGGTGAAATGCTAAGCTTTTGAAACACCTTAGGGCTTCTTCCCCCAACAGTCAGACTAAACAATAATAAACACCTAAATACATAATGGAAAAGTAATTAAATACAACGAATAATTAGTGTTTTAAAGAACTACATTTTTGAAAAAGCTTTCTTTCAAAATTTACCTTGAGTATTTTTTGTAATTAAAAAAAAGAAGAGAAAATATTTAAGAACGTTGTATAATTAAGTTTATATATTAATTAATTTATTTTAATTTAATTAGATTTTTAAAATAAAATAAGTTTTAAAAATGACATTTATTATCTGTTTTTCAGTCTAAAAACATTTACTAACTTCTTTTGATATAAATTACAGATTCTAAGCACGAAATCAGCAACGGTTAAACAATGCAGCCTTTGGTGCCTAGCGTCCCTTTTTAGGGACGTTCTTAAATTGCTATAAAATCCTAAAAAAATTTAAAATTTACAAAATTGCAAAAAAAGGTAAACTAAAATATCGATCAAAGTAGCACATATATCAATCACAGATAGATTTACTTGTTAATAACTTTAAAAACTTAGCTTTTTGTTCTTGAGATTGTGAACGATGTAATTTTTGATAAAGATCATAATCAAATGGCTACAGATCACACTTTACAGCGGTTATGTGCTGAAATCTGTTAATACAGAATTAAAGCAATACCAAAGTAATAATTGAACACAATTACTTGGTTGAAATGTTCATTTTTGGAAAATTCAGACTCACTTTTTGAACCGTCCCTAAAAAGGGACGCTAGGCATTAATGGGTTAAAATTAACCATTTTGGAGCTAATGGGGCTTAGAGTGGACGGCAGTACAGGGTTTCACAAATGCGGGACATAAAATGAAAGGACAAATGATATTTAATGCAGAAACAAATGATATGACAGTGAATTTCCTTTGTGATATTTTTCCTCCTGGAAACATGCACGAAATAAAATATTTTTTGTTCGCTAAAAATATGATTTTTCCATGACTTAACGAAACATTGAAAATACATTCGGACATGAAAGCATTTAAGTTTTTATACATAACAGCTGTGTGTCACATACATGAGTTTTCTTCTCGATTTCGGTAATTTTATAAATTTCATGAGTTAATTTAGTCTGTAAATTCAGCCTATTCTAAATTTTTCGAAAAGTGTTGCGTCAGTTTCTCATCACCTCATACTATGAAATTTTCTGACGACGCTGTTCTCCATTAAATTGTAAGAAAAAAGGATTTAACAGATGATGCACTTAGATGAAATGTAACTGTTGTAATATAGTGATGATGACAGATTTCCCTACGGAAAATTGAACCAAAACTTAAACTAGAGTTAACTGCGTGTTAAAACACCAAAAAAAAGTTTTATTATATGCTGTTAGTACTTAAAAAGGTCTATTATTTCGGATGTTCTTTTAGTAGCCCTAATTGTCCAATGTTATAGAAACTGCTCAATCATAGATTTTGATGACAACAAGTATTATCAAAGTGTGATGTAAGACTATTGCTGTCAAAATAATTACAAAATTAACAGAAGTCAATTGCTTTCAGGTTTAATAACATGATTAAAAAAAAAGAATAGAATGGAGCAACGAAATGTTACTTTGAACATGCATAAGTCGAGAAACAGTATTTGTAATAGAAATATTACTCACAATTACATAATATTACTCAGATTGACTTTCGTTAAAAAATGTTCATGCATTTGCATTTTAAACATTCTACTGATGTATTTTTTTTTCGAATACATTATGGATTCAAAACCTCTTAGAGTATTAATTTTAATGTATTTGCTATTTAATGTAAGAAGTACATAAGAAGCAAAAAGGCAAAGTTTTAAATCATTAAAACGTTTCCTTTAAGTTTAAATTTAAAATTCATAAAAGCATTTTTGCTCTTTGATACGCGCAATTTGAGGCTATTTATTGAGGTAAACTAATTTCAAAACACATTATTTGTCATTGTAAAGTAAATTAGCTGAAAAAAGCCTTTTTTTTATCTTTAATATTATTTCTCTAGTTGTTTTTCGGTTACCATGTCATGACTCCCATATTTCTTTATCAAATCCAATGATTACCCTTCATTTTAAAACTTATCACAGCGGCTATTGAAGAAAAACGGACCCACTGCCAAAAATTGTTTTTTTTTTTTTTTTTTGTCAAAAAATATTCTTCCCGTTTTTTATTACTCATTACTTCAATGAAAGGGATCCGAAATCTAAGATGTAGAGGTTCGGTTAGGTGAGGCGTAGCGTTAAAACCACGAAGATTGTAGGCTCGATCCTGCTATGTGTTTTGTTGCTTTTGATTGATCTTTTTTCACCGGCAAATTCTGATACAAATTTCGAAAAATGTTTTATCTTGCTCATTGTAGAGTTTTAAACCACAGTTTTACTGTTGCATTAACCTGTTAACTGGGTATGACGAAATATTTCGTCATACATAAAAGCCTACAGCAATGGGCATGACGAAATTTTTCGTCATGGAAATTAATCGTAATATATTGAACGCATCACGTTCTACGTTGTTCTTATCTATTAAATCTTAGAGTGGTTATATATATGCCATCATATTGTCGATGCGTCATGAATTTTCATGTTTTTGTAATCTGTAACTTGAGCGCTATTAACGGGAAAACGGGCGCTGCATGATCTATACTTCGAGTTGCCACAATTTGGATTCATTTTAGTCTACATTTCAGTATCTTACAAGCTAGTAATAACTTTCTGATTTGAATATTCCTATTGTGAATTTCAGTGTTTTATATATTTTTATTAGTAATAAATTTATGACTTTAATACTTTTTATTTTCTATAAAATATGGCTAAAAATATAAAACATTTTATCAAAATAAATAAAAATCATAAGTTAAAAACGATATTCTTTTATTATTTGAGGTGTGATATTACTTATCGCTGCGAAAAAAAGTCCCCATTGTGAAATGAGTTGAGCAATAGCTAATTCCCCGGTTAACAGGTTAAAAACGGTAAAGAAAATGTTTATTTTATCATGAATAATATTTCTTAAAGGTGCTTTTTAATTTTTGGTTGTTTCTTTCACACTTCATTAATCTACAAAAGTAAGGTATGATTTTGTTTTCTTTTAAATCAGCGAAAAATAACAATTCACTTTATTCCTAATTTTTCGAAAATTACCGCTAAAAAATTTTTATTTTTGAATTGTTGCTGTCAAGCGCGAAAGCCTCGCGCTGATCAGCTAATTTACTATTATTCTTTCTTTTCTTTTTAACAATTATATTTTTCACGATTTATGCTGAATTCCCATAACTTTGATAAATTCATCAAAGACACTTGAAACTTTCATATTTTCAGAAAAGAGAAATTTATTTTAAAAATCTGGTTTCTAATATTTGCATAATTGACGTGCCTAATTCACTGTACTGAAATCTTTCAAATGAAAAAGTGAAACAGTATATTCACACGTTGACAAAAATACCCCTATAAATAATAACTTTAAATTCAGTGTTTGAAATTCATTAAAAAGATATGAGCTGAAAAATATCTACTTTAAAAATTGGATTAGAAAAAAAAGACAGATTTCATATTTAAACATAATTAGTTTTATCGCAAAGAACGTAAGAAGACGTGGATAGCTAAAAAAAACTACTTCTGCTACCAACGAACAAGCATTTGTAATCTAAAATAAGACTCAGAAAGAAATAAAAAGAGTTATGAGATTATTTAATAAGGTGGGGGAAATGTTTGCTTGATAAAAAAAAATCTTTGAAGGGTATCAACTATTTCCTTCTGATTTTTAAGCAATTTTCCTTTAAATTTCAGATTAAGATTAGATAATTGTTAATCTTCACATTTTGGGAGTGGGGTTAGTCAACGCTGAAAATGTACTAAAAAGAAACACTGAAACTAAATTGTGCGTACTTTTTTCTAGATTATGAACGTAAATAATAAAAAAATGTGTTTAAAAAAAAAGAGTTTTATTTTGAGAAAAATTTAAAGAACACATTTTCACAGATAAGGCAACGATATTATCGCATTTTTAGTTCTATCAGATAGATTATCATCGAACACCCTTTAAAGCATCAGATAACTTCTGTTACTGAGTAAGTGATAGAGTAAAAGTGTATAGGTTTAAGTTTTAGATTTCAGTTAAAAGCATTATAGCTTTTAAAAATTATATTGGAAGAATATTCTTATAAATTTTCATGCTAAATGTTTGTTGTTTTTATAAGGCTTCAAAAGAGTTTAGATTGAGTTTTTCAGTATTCATTTCAAATTTTTGAAATTTTTTGCAGAACTTATAGGTTTTCCTTAAAACATTTGATCGCTTTTATGCATAATATTATTTTTATTCTTCATATAAATTAATTATAACAAGATATAGCGATGAACACTCGAACATCAACTTTATACTCATTTGAATACTATACCAGGTTGGTATTGGTTGCCAAAATTTATATCATTTACCTGACAACATTTGATCTATTGACCAATAAACATTCATAGGGGAGAATAAAATAGGAAAAAATACGCATACATGTTTCAAATGTCCCACACATATTATAAACTTAATTTTTTGAACAAGACACATTATATACAGCTGATTTCAATTTCCAATAAGACAAACTTATTATATAATCAATTTGCAATAAATATGAAATGTAAATAAATCGCTTGTAAAAATTGAGAACGTAAATATGAAATTCTGTGCTTTCTATTTTAAATTGACATTTACATTACTGAGCTATTATTACGATAGATAGAATAATAATAATAAAGTAATAACTAAATAATTTTCATCCATCAGAGAGCTGGTTTCTTGATTGTTATTTTAGAATTTTTTTCCGTATAAATTAGGTGATTTGTTTTTGATATGCAGCTGATTTATTTATTAAAAGCTAACAAATTATTTAAGACAAATTAAGACAAATGAATAATTTTAAAAATTACGCTGTGCTTAAACTATTAAAATATAGCGAAAAAATTGTGATTCCAAAAATAAATTAACCCACATTATAAAATTAATTGTTTATTCTTTACAACTATTTTTATTATTTATAAATCGTTTGATATTTACTTTTAAAACAGGAGCGTTTATGTTTGAATCAATATTATTCACGAAATATTTTTTGCAAAAATTTCGGTAAGACTCGAGTAATTTGCTTATTCAGCTGTAAACTTTGTGACACTTAAACTTTGTACAGACCATGAATAAAATACTGCAAATTAATGCAATTTCAAATGTTTGAGTTGAATATTGTTAAGTAGGATATTATTACCATGGAAAATTTAAAGAAAAGCAATACAAAGTTAATTAGTACCAAAGTTACTAACATTACGATGATATTCTGTTCAATACACTTTCAATATTAATTTCTCAGTTTTAAAAGGCAGGATTTTATTGGTTTTTACGTGCAAACGTAGTTAAAGGATTCAAAGTGTATTTTATCACTTGGGTGTAATTTTTTCCCGAAATATGAAAAAACTACAGAAATAGGATAAATTTTAGAAATAAATCAAAAATATATATATTATTCTAGCAGAACCCTCAACGTAGAATTTGAAAACCATAATATCAATAGAAGATAATTTTACGTTTAAATTTTCATACATTGAAATTATTTGAGCTGTTAGTTTAGTCGAGCGGGAGTGATATTTAGAAAAATAAAATCTAGTTACTACTATCTTTTAGAAATAGACTAGTAACGAAAAAAAATGCTTAGATTTCTTTCCACTACATTAAAAATTAAAAAAAAAAGTGCCAGCCTAAAATCTAGCATACGTACAATAGATTACTCTAGAAACTACTCTAACTATCTTGCAACAAAAGTTTCATAAAATATTCCACCGCTGTTATCAGTCATTTTGGAAATTAAAGGAAATTGTACATATCTTATGCAAGAATAATTAATAATTTTGAATCATTTTTTGATTAACTTTCAAAAAATCACTTGGAAACTGCGCAAGGCAAACAAGGCATTCAAGGAAACAGCTGTTTCAAAATTAAAACTAACTCTTCAGGATATTTGTTTATTATTATTATTATTTTATTTTTGAAATTTCATATACGTTGTACGCCATACAGTTAAATAAAAACGTCTTTTTTAAAGTTCATATTATGAAACAGAAGTAAAATATGTAAATATATTCCTGATTGAAATAATAGAAGAAAGAAAAATAAAAGAATTCATAGATGTAATTAATGAATTAATTTGAACTTTTAAATGTACGCTTAAAAATATAAAAATGCTGCATTAGCAATGACATTAGCAGTAAAACGTTACGAGTTAGTTACTAATGCTAGAAAATATGAGAAAAACATTTAATTTCAAAAATTTAAATACTTAGCTCACAAGCAAAGTTTAGTTCCAAAGAATAATCAACAACTTACTTGTTAGTGCTCGTTCAGTAGACTCCAAATGCTCTCGAGTGCTTGAAGTTCTCCACTAAGTTGTACCAGATGATTATTTTACTTAGTCATCAACAGCAATGCAGTAGGAAGAAGTGATTCTACAAGCCAGAAAACGTATTTTAAATATTTTCCTTATCAGATTAGTGTCATGTGAATTTCTCCACTAACTGCGCATTAGTGTTGCCGGTACAAATATTTATTGCTGATAAGATAAAAGAAAAGTGCAACGATTAGTGAGTTGTTACAGGTTATGACGCAATCTTAGTGTCTACGATTGCACTAACAGCTTGCAATATGCGTCAGCTGACTTCAATTGCGTAATCTTTCGTGCGTGAACTCGCATCCTTTCTTCTTTCTTTTCTGTCTCATTTCAGTCCATTATCTGTCGAATTTCGTGTTGATAGCAGACGAGTGAAGTGGTGGATGAACTGAAAAATTTTATTCCTTGTTTGTTTCATTGGTTGATGGTTGCATTGCAATTGGAAGACTTTTTGAAAGATATTTTCAAGAAATATGAAAAATTGGAGAAATATTACTGAAAATTTGCACTTCGTTGTTTTGGAAACGAAAGATTTTTGAAATTAAATTTAAAAAAGGATGAAAAATAAAAGCAATATTATTGATAGTTTATCCTCCATTGCATTGAAATTGAAAAACTCCTTGACAGAGAGTTTCAAGAAATATGAAAAATTTAAAAAATATTGTTAATGATTTACTGTTTGTTATATTTGAATTGAAAGATTTTTTGAGAACTATTTTGAAGAAATATGGAAAATTATTGGAATATTATTTTTATGTAATGCGTTAAAAATATGGTTTATGAGCTTTAAACTAAGAAATTGAAAATAGTTCAAGAGGAAAAGAAAAACATTGTATCTTAAACGAATATGACGGGAGGGGAATTAATAGGAAACCTGATCAGATTGTTGACCAGATATACTGATGTCAACAGATGAATATTGATGATAATCAATTTTTAAGAAGTTCCTGTATGAGTTGAAAAGAAACCTATTGAACAAATGAAAAATGAATCAGGTTAAAACTAAATTTATAATTTTAGTAAAGAACTGATTCGATGTACTATCAAGAAACTGATAAAGAATGGAGAGGTTTTATTTTTAATGTATAGGTTTAATTTCAAACTCCTAATAAAATTCAATATTCGAATTATATTTGCAGTTTACTTATTATTTTTAACTCTCGCCAAATATGAACACATACAACACACACAAGACTAAAAATAATTAAAACTGGCCTAGCAATAATCCGAGTTAAATTGTTATTTCAATGTGTTTTGCGTGTGAACGTAATTTTCTTTAATACTTACGTAATCGTACACTGTAAAAAATGAATGTTGTTTTTACAGTATAACACAGCTAATTTTATAATAATAAACTAAAAATTGCTAATTTTACAGTACTGAACTGTATAAGTGCTAATTTTACAGTCTATTACCGTGCATTTTAATTTTAAACTGCAATCTCTGATGCCAGTATTATAATGTTGTTTTTACAGTATAATACAGCTAAATTTTACGGCAATAAACTAAAATTTTCAACTTTACAGTAAGAAACTATGATATTTCCAGTTTTACAGTTTATTACTGTGCATTTTACAATTTTAAATTGGAACCTAGGCTGCCAGTATAATACTGTAAAAACGACACTTGCAGTGTAGCAATTACTTTAGTTTGGTTTTGAAATGTAGATAACAAAAAATACTTTTAGGTGATTTAGTAATTTGAAAAAATTGATTTTAAACTCAGGTTTCGGCATTCACAGTAGTGCTGTACATAAGTAAGTATTTCAGTTTGCGCACACTTTTAAATGAAAGATACATATATCTAATATTAGGGCAATGTGGGGAAAAGTGAAATAGTTACGATAACTTACCTGTTTCAAAATGAACAACTAGGAAATTTGTTGCACATAAAGAAGGCGTGATGTATTTTGAGATACAGCTTGCGTTGAAACATTGTTTTTCATTTTTCGCAGTTATTTCGGGCCTTCTAAAAAAATTGGAAAAATTTCACCTCAAAAACAAATGAGGAAAACTGAAAAATGAAGCATTTTTGCAGTCAAACATTTTCTATTTGATGCTTTACAGTAGATTTCATCAACTGTAACTTAACGAAAAATTGTAAATAAACGAATAAATAAATAAATATTGAAAACATAAACGAATAAATAAATAAATATTGAAAAAAAATAAACGAATAAATAAATAAATAATGGAAAAATAAACGAATAAATAAATTAACAAAAGAATTACTAAGTACATGAGAAAAAATTAATAAGTGATTAAAATAGAGAATGAATATGAAAATAAGTGAAAAAATGAGTTAATAAATGAAGAAATACGTATGCTATTTAATAAATGAATGATTAGGTAAACGAAATGAACTATTTGACTTTGCCCACAGCATGAACTTGAAAAATTGCATGCATTGAACATTCAAGTGCATGCTGTGGGCAAAGTGAAATAGTTCATTTCGTTTACCTATTCATTCATTTATTAAATAGCATACGAATTGCTTCATTTATTGAAGAATGAACATGAAAAATATGATATGAACATTTAAAATCGAAACAAGCTTAACATGAAGTAAATAAATTCTGAATTGGACATCGGTAGACCTCAGTTAATATTTGAAAGGAGAAAAAGATATTTATCATTTTACTATATAAAATAAACATACGAATGTTACAATTGTGTATCAAATTCTGAAAGTGACTTGTATAATTTTTTTCATTGATCTTTAGAGCTATTTATTTTTGACTGGAATCAACTATAGGGTTGGTTCGGGTAAGTGACCCACTAGGGTAAGTGGGCCACCCCATTAAAACTGAAATATGCGTATGGTTTTTATACTCTTTTATGCTGATCATGTTATATTTGGTCACAGTGATTGGTTTTGCATATATTTGGGTTTCACGAAAAAAAATTTTAGATCATATAACTTATGTGAAAAAAAGTCCAAAAAAAAAAATACGAGTTTAAGCAACGTTTTTCAAAGAAGTGTTTAAAGGTTAGTTTTTATTATTTTTTCTATGTTCATTACGTTTTCTTGTAGAGTTTAATATGGAGTACAAATTGCAATTGGAATTTTTACGCAAAGTATTACTAACAAGTGTTTAAGGGGAGGGGCCCCACCTACCCCGTAATTTTTGACTATTGGGGTAAGTGGGTCCCCTCAGATCGGGGTAAGTGGGCCCCCTTATAATAATGATGATTTCAAAATTAAAAGCAGTCCTGCTGAAGCAATTTCTAAGATGAAATGAAAGATAATGATGCAGACCTAGAAGATATTGATGATTCAGCTACAAAAACTGCAAAAGCTGGTAACTATGTATTTGGGAAACTTGTATCAAAAAAAAAAACCATAGAGTACTATGAAGCTCTAATTTTAAAATATGACACAGATGAAAAAATTCAGCTAAATTTGATAGAAAGAATAGAAATAGCTACACTTTTTATTGGTTTGATGTAAGTGATGTTAGAAAGAAATGATAATATTTCTCCTTCAGAAAAATAACTTCAAATAGACTCTGCCATTAAGTGTTTCCATTTTTTTTCAACCTACATATATGTATTATTTTATTTTACCAAAATTGATCCTAATCTACTCTATTATGTTTATTCAACACTAGTTTATATGTAAGTATTCCGCTGTATAATTTTCTGCCATACGTATTTAAATGTAAGTAGATATCTCGTTAATGGATATATTTACAAAAAAATAATTCCCACTAAAATTTTATACTTCATGAGGTAATACCCGCAAACCCCTTTCCAAAGTATGCTCACTTTAAATATGAATAAATGAAGGGTGGCCCACTTACCCCTTACTAGGGGGTTTTTCCCCACGCCATTTTGTAAAGAATAAGATAGTTAAAAATATTTAAAGCATTTTTTTAGGAAATAATGCTGAAATTGTGTTTATTGATAATGTACAAGTTAAAATAAGTCAAAAAATTTAAGCTGTTTTGCTGTAAAACTTTTGCATAAGTCTTTTAAAACGAACTGTTCTAAAAAGGGGGCCCACTTATCCTAACCAACCCTATTTTTAGCAACTTAGTTATAATATTGCTAAACAAGTTGCACTGCAAACAGTGCACATAATTTACAATTTCAATTTGCTCCGCTATTTCATTCCTTTGCTACACATTTCCCTACCAAAATACAGGAAACTGCGTTGTTTAGTGTATGCGATAAGGGGTTGTGATGTAGTCGTATTGTCAGCGATTAATGACCGCAATATGGATTGCTTTGCTTTAGCTACATAAATAATTCAAGAAAACATTTTTCTCTTAGATTTATTTTGTATAATAGTTCATTCTCTCCTTTTGTAAGTTCAATATTTAAATTGACATTTTAGTAACTTCACATGAAGTTTAAAATTTTGTGCGTTTCCGACTTTCAATTAAACAATGATAAAATTTTAAAACAACACGAAGAAAAGAAAAAAGTTTTACTTTTGTAATTTATAAAATTATATTCGTTATATAACGTTTATAAAATTATTATTCGTGAAGTTTAAACAGTTAAAACTAGTTTTAAGCTGATTTAAATGCAATTTCCTTTTTATGATGGGCATGGAATAGAGAGGCACATTTCTTCACATGTGAAATTAAATTGGTTTGAGTTGCCCTTTTTTAAAGATAAACTGCGTGTCCTAGTAAGGCGATAAAACTCTTCTTTCCCACAGCTGTGGGACGTGATAAAAACACAACAGCATAAACTATTCCTTTGCTAATTTACCAGTTGAACATTAAATAGAAATTCGATGATTGCAAGCTTTTTTTGGGAGCTGTAGCAATAACAATAACAGTCGTAAAATTAAGTTAAATAAACTTTTAACTCAAAACGTATCTAGAAAATACGAATACATTAACTTACGTTCAAATTAAAGATGCGATTGTTACTTTAACAAAGTAAAAGTGGTGAAATATTTTACACTAAACAAAGTCAATATTTGTAAAATATTTTGTGCAAAACGAAATAAAACATTTTTCATTCTTTTGAACTTAGCAAAAATCAACATGTATTCAGATTAAGACAGGCATTCATGACCAAAACTTAAATTGCTGCTGGGCCATTCCACGAAAACACCGCCATCTTTTCCCCCGCACGTGACGCTTGTAAATTTCATTAAAATATAGCACTTTTAAAAGGTAATGAACAAAGTTTCTACCAAAGAAATTCCACACTGGTTCGTGATTTCGTAACTTACAGAATTTTGCTCATTACCTTTTAAAACCACTACTTTTTATTGAAATAAATGAGCGTCACCAACGGGAAAAGATTGCGGTTTTTTCGTAGAATGACCCAGCATCAAGATTTGTTGTTGTTGTTATCTTGTGCCAGCTAGGCTTTCAATTTAGTGTGCTCTGCTTCACTTTTCCAACTGTACCGTAATTTGGTGGGTCCGACTTCCACAGTACACACATATTTTTTTGGGTAGGCTATCATTCACAGCACAACAACGCATTCACACAAAGAAAGGACAAGGAGAGGAGCAAAAAACTACATCCATTTAAGAGCCGGGATTCGAACCCTAAACCTCGCCATCAAAGTCAGACTGACATGACTACTAGACGGATTTGTTGAGACTTCAAGATTTGTTGAGACGAATTGACAGCTACTAGGTGAGCGAGCATTTGCGTTGCAAAGAGTTGAGAAACAGCAAATGAAAGAAAATTGAAAAAATAATGAAGATTGAGAGTTGCAAAACTTTTTAGCCATAATTTGGAGTAGCCGCAAATATTTATCAATTCTAAACCCCCCAAGAAATAAAAAACATTTTCGATACTCTATGTTACCGGTTGATATACCAGTATAGTATCTTATTTTTCGGTACAGAAAACGAGACGATTAGTATCGAATCAAAAATTACAATTATTCAATTCGAGAGAAAAAAGGAATTGTTATTGCAATTGTGAGAATGAACGCATTTTTATACGCACACATTCTTATTTATTTGTGTTATTATTACCTACCCACATTTATTCCGCACATTATCTGGTGGAAAACGGAAAAATATGATTTGATTTGTCCTGTGTACGTTAAATACAAAATATAACTTTGCTTGCTCTTTAAAGATGTGTGTATATTTAGTCATACATAAATATAATATCGTAAAAATATTTTTCCTACATTGATTTGTTACCTATACTTTTTCATTTCAGCAACAGCAACAATATCCATACCAATACCAGAATCGAAGCAGCCAAAGGAGAGGTGAAGACACGGGTACAAAATGCGCTGGATGCGAAAATGGAGGTTGCAAATGCATAGGCGAAAAGGGATCGAGAGTAAGATGATTTATTGTGCGAATATACTCTTTTCTCTTTTTTTCCTTTTAATTTGACTATGTTTTGATTAGTGAATCTATTTTCTCAAAGCTTTTATCAGTTCTACAAAAATTCCCAGACCCTTGAAAGAGTTTATCTTCCAAATATTTCGTTATTGAATCAATTACGATAATTTTTGCTCTCAAAACAATAAAATCGTCATATTCAACCGTTTGAGCTAATAGTAAACATTCATTGATTCATTAAAATGCTCACGTCTGGTTTACCGTTTATTGTAGTCATTATCTTTACTAACCAGATTTATGAATGATGTAGTTTGCATTCTTTTGATTCGCTATACATCATGTGTGTCCAAGAGATTGATTACAAAGCTAAGTCTGATGGGTTTGTGGTATTCTGACAGGCGGTTATCTTTCTGGGCTCTTTTATAATTTTCTTATCTAAAATTTACAAAAGTTAAATATCGTTATTGCATGACAAATTCCTACACTGATGATTCTTGATGATTATCTTCGTTGACATATAAATTATAAGACATTATAATGGAAAGAACCAAACTTCTCATTAATTCAACCAAACATTCGTTACATATATTACAATAAATGCTTCTTTATTATTTTCATTCAATTTGATTTTGTTTTAACTTGAAAAATCATTTAATTTCATTAACCAATTAAACGCAGGTAAGAACTAGTTATTCAGTTAGATATACGTAAGTTGGAAACAAAACTATGGTATTGTTTTCTCTTAATACTTTTATGGAGATTTCTAATGAACAAAAAACATAGAATAGAATTGGAAACCTTTTTTTGAGTCGAAGCCTATAAAGCTGACACTATCTCACTAAGCAGCTGCTGCTGCAAAGCTGCGTATGGGTTAAGGACATAAAATTAATCAAGTCTACTTCTACTGTATTAATGAGTTTTTCGCCTTTTTTATAGGGTGTCCCTGGAGCCCCTGGACCCCAAGGAGCTCCTGGTCACAGGGGTTTCGAAGGACCGGAAGGACTACCCGGGGACAAAGGAGAGAAAGGTGACATTGGCGTTCCAGGACCAAGAGGACCAAAAGGTGACAGAGTAAGTTTTATTTTTTGAGTTGCTGAGTAGTTTTCATGCTAATTATTTAATATTTAAAATAAATATTGATTTGTCCGAAAAAATATGCATATTTGCTGACTTATTTTATACTTTTTTTTTCCATAGAACAATAAATGCCTCTAAATATTTTCCACTCAGCTTCTCTACAATCTTTTTGTAGAAAAGTTTGAATAGTTTTTTTTTTTAATTTTTATTTATTTATTTATTATTTATTCATTTTTTGAATTACTACCCCTATATTTTCGCGATTATTAATACAATGTCATTTCGTCAATTTTTATTTTAAAATGGGTTTAAATTAATTTTACATTTTTGAAGCATTCTGTTTATAGTGTGTTATACACAATTTTTAAAAAAATCAACGCTAACTCTTCAGTAAACAGCTCCCAATAAGTTATTTAAAGATAGACATTAAAAATTATTAATCTTGCAACTATTAGTATTTGATACAGTGGTTGGAAAAACTACATTTATTTTGTAGCGAACTACAACTACAACTACTTTGTTATAAATGTAGTTAGCTACAGCTACAACTACTTTTTTCAAAATGTAGCGACTACAAACTACTTTTAAACTGTAGTCGCTACTTCGTTACTTTTTAAAAAATAAATAAATAAAAAGCATACACCTTTTGAGGATTGAGCGAAAAAATTTCAAAAGTGGTTTACATTAATAAATTAACTCATTTGAATATGGGATAGAACTAAGAATTGTCTTTGAATTTATTTGTTACTTTTCCTTTTTGCTCCTTATTTATTTATTTTTATTTATTTATTTATTTATTTACTTTTTTTTTGTTAAAATTTGTTCCTTTTACATTTTTTTTACAATTTTTACGAATATTCGCAACAAGAAAGGATTCAAAAGTTGAATGAATTCAACCTTCAATTTTTTTTTTTAATTTCTTGTCAGGGAATATTTGGGAACATGAAAATTATTTGAAGGAATATAAAAATTATGATGCCAAATAAACCAATGACATCAAACAGATAGAATGTATTTTGTCAACATGATGTATCTAAGATTACTCCTTGCGTCCGCTGCTGTACTCGTGCAAATTTTGCACCAGTCAGAGTCAATTAAACCTTGTTTTTTTCCTTCGCTTTTTTTTTTATTTTTTTCATTCTTTTATTTATTTATTTAATTTAAAAGTAGTTTCCAGAAATCGCTACAAACTACTATTTTTTTGTATCGCGCTACTCACTACTCTACTTTTTTTTAAAAGTAGTGCGCTACACTACAAACTACTAAAAAATGTAGCTACTACAGTAGTTTCGCTACTTGTAGTGCGCTACTTCCGACCACTGATTTGATATCACCCCATGAGTTTTCAAATTCTACATTTGTGACTCTGGAAAAAGCAAAATGTTAGCACTAAATAGACAGAAGTTTTCTTGCTCAACAAGAAGGTGAACAGCAAATATTTGCTCCTGTACAAGAAGGACGGAATCATTACCAACAATATACATACAACTTCTTTGTATTTATAGTTAGAGTTCATCAAATGATGTGACTCTTGTAATTACACTGATTCTGCACACGAATTAAATTAATTTAAAGGAAGCACAAATTTGAAATGTAAATTCATGTGTGCTGCAGAATTGTGAGACACTATGAAAAAGAAAAACCTATTAGAATCTTATAGTTAAGCGTTTCTTAAATTGTGTTTCGCGGAACCCTCAGGTCTAAAGATCGCTGAAGAGTTTCGCGGAAGTTGTATTTTTTCTTATCAAAATGTTCAGATTGTTCCACTTAAAATTTCGACAAATTAAGATTTCAGAAACGCTTTTCATCAGTATTTTCCAAAAGAGCAGCAGAAAATATATCAAATATAGCAAAAAATATGCTTCAATAAATGTTGCTTCAAATGACTCTTATTTTTATTGTAAATAAACATTTCCAAAATGTTGCAATTAAACTATGCTGTTGAAGAAAAACCTGGGGCTCTACGAAAAGAAAAAGGAGACATGAAAAAAGGGTTCCACTTGTCAAAGCAATTAAGAAATACTGTTATAGTTCATAGCACCATGCTCTTGCACTGCTCTTACGAGTGAAAGTTGTGTTGGAGATTTATTTTAGCTTTATTCTATGGTAAAGGTGAAGCTTGTGATAGCAGAATTCTTCAGATAATGACAATTGCAACAGGAGTGCTCGAAAGGAAAGTCAGGGAAGGTCACTGTGACCTCCCAAAAGTTTCTTTATTCCACAAAACTTGCCTGACGTTTCGGAAAATTTGGAGACAGAAGTACAAAATTGTAACTTGAAGAAATTTTAGGATGCTAGCTTTATTTTTTATCATTCGGTAAAAATCGAAGCTCATTCGACAAAATGAACCCCACCCCACTTTCAAAAGGTTTAGTTGTGGACTCTCTTGATTGCAAAAGAGACTGAATATCGAAAAGTTTGCTTGAATGTTGGAAATTAGAAACTTTAATCATGTTTTATGCGTGAGTAATAATGTGTTGTTTTAAATGTGCTACTTTTAATTGATGCTTTAATTTTAACCTTTTTAGGGAAAAATGGGAGTTCCCGGTTTCCCAGGAGCAAACGGTATTCCTGTAAGTATAGCAAGACAATATTTAGATGGTTTAACTAAAAATGCCTAGTGAAATAAATAGCTAGGTGCAGAAATTCGCAGTCCGTGGTGAATTATTAGACGTTGTTCAAACTAAAACTAAAACCAGCGATGGAAGAAAAAAACTACAATTATAAACTTACAATTACCTTTTAGGGTTTAAAACAAGTAATAATGAACTTAACTTTTTTTTTCAGACGAAGTTCAACTTGGGTTCGCAACAGATAAATACAATGTAAAAATATCAACAAAATTGCTTTAAGTCCTTCTAGATTTTTTTTTAAATAAAATCTCGAATCAACACTTTTTAAATAAAGGTGGACTAGTGAAATATGCTATTAGAAGAAAAAAAAAGTTATGGAAACAAACAAGAATACGTAGCCAAAATGACAAATCAAAAAAAAAAAGGTACTTAAAAAGGAAAATTACAAAGATATCTATAACAAACTTGAATAAGATTTCAATCTTCTTTGAAATAACACTTTAACAAACGAAAACTGAACAGCAGTATTTTAAAGATGTGCTTTTTTAAATTACTGAAGGATTAATGAATCTGAGAAATACTTGTCATTCTTTGATACAAAATGTGGCAAAAATTTAAATCATGTGTGACTTATTAAAAATTATGCTCTCCGTTATGGTCTTACAATTCAGTTCAAATAATAACTTATTAAAGAAAAGGAAACAATAGAACTCAGAAAGCAGTTTTAATGAAATCTATAAGAAAAATATTTAAGCAATGTTATTAAGGCTTTCGTTTTAAAACAGAATTACTTACGCATAAGGTTTAACTTTAGCAATATTTACAAGCAAAAAACTTTTTTTTTTTTTTTTTTAATGTGCTCAACAAATGTCATGGAATTTGATTAAGTGTTTCCCTGTATGATGGAGGAATTATTTTAACTTGAAATATCCTTTCATAAATTAATTTGAAGCTACTGAAATATTGTTTAATCGCGCGTCTCAAATTATTGCTCAAATCTCTCTTTTGCAGATTGTTAATAAATAAGATGCATTAAATAAATTTGAATCTTAAGAAATACTTGACTAAAAATGATTTTTATCGCACGCGTCCTTTATCGTAAGGAAGAGTTCAACCATTTTGATGTCAAATTCAATTAACCAAGATTATTTTATAGCATTTCTTTTGTTGACTAAAATATAATTTTAGAATGAAACAGATGGAGAATATCAGTTAATAAGAGATTAAAAGAGTGTCATATAGAGCTGCATCTTAGTTAAAAACAAGTTTTTAATATTTAAATTACTAATTTTTGTCTTTTTCAGGGATTAAATGGACACATGGGTCCCGTAGGCCCACCTGGACTTGACGGTTGCAATGGAACTGATGTAAGATACTATTAATGCTGTTCAATAGTTGTATGTACTTTAAAAGATGAGGTTTCTATGCGGTTTAATGCAAAACTTATACTTTTACTGTGTAATAAAAAATAAAAACCAACTTTAATAAGGTAAATGTAGCAATTATCAATAAATATTGGACGATGTTCTATAATTGCAGGGAGCACGTGGAGCGGATGGTTATCCGGGAGATCCTGGACCTCGCGGTTTCCCAGGATCCCCAGGTCCCAGAGGAGAAAAAGGAGAACCCGCAATTGGACCACCTGGATTAAGAGGACAAAAGGTTATTCAATCAGTTCTTGATTTATTTATTTTATTTTATTTAATCTTCTTTTATGTGGTTTTCATTTATTTATTTATTTATTTATTTATTATTTATTCATTTATTTATTTTTTTCATTTTATTAATTTTATTCTTTTTTTTTTTTTTTTTTGCGCACTAAAGTAACCTAACTTTACCATGTCACATTTATCAAAAGCGTGAAGGAGTAAGATTTTTTCACATTGAAAATCCTATTTTTTCTCACGAAAAATAACACTATTAATCAGAGTTATAGCTATGTTTTTTTTCTCTAGTCATGACAGTAGTACATCGTGACAGTTTTAGGCGAGTGAAATTTTCGAAAACATTGAAATCTTATTAGCGATATTTTCCAATAAAAAAAAACTAACTTTCTAAGGATGAAAAGGTAGGGAAAGAAGAAATGTTTCAGTTTGATTGCAACTGTTACTACAATGCTTCACATTTAGAGTTTTCTTTTAAATGTAAAAATCATAATTGGCTATTTTAATTAATTTTTACAGTAACAAAACTGCACTCTATGTAAGTAATAATGTATAAATCAATAGTGAAAATAAAACTAGCAGAAAAGAAGATCAGAAACAAAGAAATCATGAAAGAATGCTGAGTACAAATTTAATTTGAAATATTAAGGAGAAAAAAATAATAAACAAGAATTAAAACAGAACGAGTTTAATTCTCTTAAGATGATTTGTTAGAGGAAAACGTTATGAAGACGGAAATTTTGTATGAAAAAAAGTAAAATTTTGAATTAAGAAAAATTTTGTATTTTATACAGTAAATTTGAAAGATGTGCAAAAATGAAATTCATGTTCTTTTTTTTTTCTAAAGCTGTTATCAACATTTCTTCGCATTTCATGTTCTGTGCCGGATATGACACAGTGTTAATCGTAAAGAAATATAAACACAAATAATATCAAATCTTCAAAAAAATAGTTTTCTTCTGAGAAGTGGACTGTTCATCATTTAAAAAAAATTCAAAAAGTGGAAAATAACTATTTCCAAAAAAAAAAGGCATATACTGAGACAGATCATTCGGCCTTTTTATGACAAGAATTGTGAGCCCGTTCGAAACTAGTTCTGACACGACATCCATCCTTCAATAGAATCTCCAGTTTAGGCACTTAGCAACTTCTTTTTAGTTGTAATGGTTTTATCTTCGCTGAGTAGTATTTGTCTTTGTTCAGAGTTTTCTTTAGAGTTTTCTTGGTCATTTTATTTCTTTCTTCATTTTCTCATTTTAATTTATTTTATTTAATCTTATTTTCTTCTCTTTCATATTTATCTTCCCTTCCTTTTCTTTCCCACTTTCTCTTTCTTTTTATTACCTTTTACGAATTCCTTTTTACTGCACAGTTGCTCATATGCCTCAAAGAGCCCCATTTCATGTGATATTAATGTTCGCCCATCCTGGTTCTGTCAACTTAGCTTCCCATTCACAGTTGCGAATATGTGTTTCCAGCATAATTTGATGCCATTGTTCTTAAACCTTTAAAAAACTGAGTTTTGAGTTTATAATTAATCAACAAATATGGAGAAAGGCATTAGTGTTAACACCTCAAAATCCCTGTTTCTTCCAATTAGTTTGGACTAACCGGATTGAATGGATATCTGAGACAGCAGCTGTCAAAGGGAAGAATAAATTACCTGAAATGTATTAACAGTTTTTTATTTATACAATAATTGACAGTATTTAATATTTGTTTACTGAATGGTATGATTGCCCGTTCTGCCTCGTGGTCTTACTTTAGTTTTGGTGTAAAAAAACTGCATTATAATACCACTACATAGACGCACTTTAAAACTATACGACTAAACCCAGCTCACTTGAAATGGAAATTAGCTAACTGTTACCAAAACCGGTGAAAAATAGTATATTACTATAGTACAATTCTATGATAAAAGCGATTTGTCCTAGTTTTAACTTATATTCGGGCTTTGAAAAGTTTCCGTTCTATTGCTGACTTTACTCGTTAAAAGTTTTACCGAAGTATTTAAAATTCAATTTTGCTTTATCTTAACATAATTCGCATTTTGTTTTGTTTTTCAGGGAGAACATGGAAGAGATGGGGCACCCGGACAGCCTGTAAGTATTTTACAACTGATTTCGTAATGGTTACCACGATGATTATAAATAATAATTTTGTAATAATAGCAAGTAAATAAATAATTAAGCATTTCAGTACTCTCTTACGTAACTAAATAGGACTTTATTATCTCTATAATGAAAAAAAATTGTTAATGTATATTTTTATTAATACGCTTTTATTAGCTTCACATGTGGGTTTGTTTGTATGTATGTAACTCTGAATAAAAGATAAATTTACGTTCGTTACAAATATAAAAGTAATATATTTCATACTATTATTAATACTAAAGACAAAACTATATTACATATTGATCTATTATAATTGCGCGTAAACTTAGCGGATATTAAATAGTTTTGAAAATCAGAGGGAAATCAGTTTCTCTAAAAGCGTATTTTTTAGTTTCTTCAAACTGTAATTTAATTATTTTTGAAAGTTAACAATGGTATTTTATTTAATTACATAAAAACAATGATCTTCCACATAGGGACCACCTGGGGCTGATGGAGCACCTGGACCCAAGGGGGATAGAGGGCCTCAAGGTTTTCAGGTAAATAACTCTTGATAGTTTCCGTTCATAAGAACGAAAGTTTTATTGTAAGTTTGAGGATTACTAATTTTTTCTCAGCGCTTAAAATAATGAAATGTACTTTATGTTTCTACAGAAAATGAAATAACAAATTATAAACGTTTGTTATATTCCAAAGGAAAAATTTTGCTACAAGTTTTACTTATTTTTATTTATTTATTTATTTATTTATTTGCGTGTGTGTGATATAACTATGCATAAAATGTTTTTTTTTTTTTTTTTTTTTTTTTTTTTTTTTTTTTTTTTTTTTTTTTTTAGGGACCTAAAGGTGACAGGGGATTTGACGGAGAAAAAGGAAACATGGGAGTTGGTTTTCAAGGGCTAAAGGGAGAACCTGTAAGTAAATGTTTTGATGGAAAGTACAACTTTTTTGCTATTTAATAAGCATTCTTTACATTTTAACTTTGAAAGGCTTCTTTTAAAAAACCTTACGTTAAAGGCAAAAATGATTACATCTTTTTTTTTTCATCAGTTCAAAAAAATCTTTATCACATATACTATATGTTATACATAATTACGAATATACATTACATGGTATTTCAAATGAAAAAAAATTGTACTATTTATTGCCTAAGAAATTAAACATTTAAAAGTTTAGCAATGTATGCTACAGGAAAGTTTTTTAATGTGTTACATATAAAGATAAATGTAAAACGAACAGATCAAACTTATGACACAATAATGTAGCTAGTTGCTTGCATATGTACGTGTGGGTGAGGATAAAAACGTTTAAGCAAACACAATTAAATTTGTCTTGGCAAACACTAAGTGTAGCTTTTTACGTATCACAATTCCTTATTTAAAATCAATATTTCAATCAAAAACACGTTGTAGCACAAGCACTATACTACACTAAAATCAAAACCACTAAGTGTGCTCGAACACTTTACTACTCTAAAATCAAAACCACTAAGTGTGTGCACAAGCACCTAATACTGTATTGCTACAATCCATGACAGGATATGGTTTTAAACTGGATGAAATACTTCATGGACTATATAAGTAAACACTCTAAGTTGCTAAAGCAATAGATGCATTTATAGAAATTTAAGAAATTTCGTTTCTTTAAAAAAGTCGCTAAATAGACATGAACTTTTTAGAAAGTAGAAAGGCTGTTAACTATGCTTCTTTCTTCATAGAGCACTTGAAAAATACAATCAGGCATTTATAACTTGAAATTGTAATTGGAAATAACTAAAGGTATTTTTATGGAATGATAAAATAAAACCCGAAATCAATTCTTTAAAAAGTGAAAAGAAATCCATTCTAAAGCTAAATGCACAAAAACAATTACTTGCAGAGAAAGAAGCGAAAAAATGAAGAAAAAATGGAAAGAAGGAAAAATGAATTTCGTTGGGCGATTAAAAAGTAACATGACACCATCTTAGGATGATAATGATGTGCAATGACTGAAAAAAAGGTGTTAAAATAAAATGGATAAAACTAAAACGATACTAATGTTTTTGCCCCAAATACCTCTCTAAACTAAAATGTTTTTGAAAATGAATTATAGAATGTATTTAGAAGAATGCAAAAGAAATGTTTGCTTTCACATTGCTAGAGAGTAATTTTATAATTAAATGAATGATTTCGAATTGTAGGGAGATCGTGGATTGATTGGACCACCAGGTCCTCCTGGTGCTTGCGACGGATACTTCCTGGAACAAAAAGGCATAACCGTAGGACTTCCTGGTCAGCCTGGACGTAAAGGACAAAAGGTATGGTAATTACTGAAATTGAACACGCCTTTCTCATGCGTCTAATCCAATTAATATTATTGTTTGAAATAAATGTGTACATTCATTTCAAACACTAAGATTGTATATGTTACTGTGGAAGTCAGAAATTTGGCAAGTGTTGACAAGAGCCGGTGAATATCAATATTCACACACCAGAAACATCGGTGGAAGAGCGAAGGCTTCCCGTGAATTTCAACATTCTTCGATTCCGGTCTTTTACGGAAACATATACACTAATAAATTCATCCTTCACAACTTGGTGCTTGAAATATATACGTACAAGCACTAATACTGTACATGTTACTGTGAAAGTGCAAAATCTGTTAAATGTCGACATTAACTGGTGAAAATCGACATGCACATACTAAAGAAGTCGGCGGAAGACCGCATGTATCCGGTTAATCACCGATGATTATCAACACATTCTCCAATTCCAGTCTTTTAGAGTTATATATACACAAAGTATAATCATCATTTATACTTATTGCACAACTTAATAAAATATGTTGTTTGGAAAAGACTGCTTTACATTTTAAACTTTGAAACATAAAAAGATTAAGCATGAATAGACTAATTTATTGTTAAATTTAAATTTAATGTGTAATTTTATGTCATTGCACTAAAGTCCATCCATTGCCCATGTTTCATTCATACAGCCTGTTTTACAGGCACATTTCCTATCACGCGAAAATGAGACACCGAAATCTTTCACGGTATTTTTGAAATGGCACTAATAAAGCATTGCTCTATTTCAGAACACAATGAAGTTGCAAAATATTTATTTCGTCACTGTTTCGTGTATGTTAGTGAAAAATGACATCCTGTAAAAATAACAACTATCATATTAGTGGTTTTATCATTGAAATTTGTTTCAACGTTATGAGCATGAGTGTAATCGTGACCTTGAAAATTTTCTGTCTTATCAATCGCAGATAATGTTTATCACTTGTAACGAATTAAAGTAATGAAAGCTAAACGAAAGAAAAAAAATATTTGCTCGTGTTAGACAGAACTTTTTTAAATATTGTGTTTCTTTTTTTTTTCCTGACCATCTTTCCTTCTCTCTTTTTTTTTTTCCTAATATTCCTTTCGGGTATTTATTCTACTTGTAAATCTTATTTCTGCATATTTTTGGAATAATGTTATTAAAATACTTTGTTATGGTATTCGTGAATTGTTGTTCCTTAAATCCAATCTAACTTAGGAATTTCTTTATGCCAAAGATAGTTAATTGGATTTATTTAAAATAGATTTCATTTTCATTTTCGCTGCTCAAAAATGAATGTTTTTTTTTTTAAGAATTATTTTATCTATCTATTTATTAGCTTTTTTTCTTCATTTTTATTATTATTAATAAGTTCTTACAACTTTTAGGCAGGGATTCAAGTCAAGCAATATTGCAATCGCTTCGAATTGCAATCGCTACTGGAAGTGAATTACATTATCATCAACTTAACTTGGCACTGACGTCACTACGGATGGAGTCAATAAGAGCTCACAAGCAGTCAGTGATCTCCTCTTATTCGCCAAGTAGGCTGTGACGTTTTATCTAGCTCGTTTTTCATAGGCAAACGTCACGCAAACGTCACGCTGACGTCACGATGTTTTTATCAAGAAACGTTCTAATGTAATTCATTTCCAGTTTCGATTGTAATTTGCGATTGCCTGTTTCACTTGAATTCCTGCCTTAGTCAGTATGTTTTAAGTAATTCTTCCATGGTCACATATCTTACTGTGTGTGCAATTTGTTTTCGGATAATTGCTTTCTATATTATGGGATATCTTTTCATTTATCGTTCTATGAATTGAAACTATATACGAACCCTCACATTTACTCGTCTCATTTCAAGTTTCAATCTCAAGTTTTAATTTATCTGTAAAAAAAGTTAGATGAAATTATAAAGTAAAAAAAGTTTAATACTGAAAAATTACGCGAAATTTATTTTTTGTGGAAAATAAAAAGAAAACAGCCGGGAGGATAAACTTTAGGACCATCACGGAGGAAAATTTTTCAAAATTCACGTCAACTTACAATTGTATTCAATTTTTGCAATGTCATAGTAAAATTTGGGTTAGGGTTCCCTCTTAATACTTTTTTTAAAATTGAAGTCAAAAAAAAAAGATTTTTTTTTTTTTTTGGTAATGTTAAGGAGTTATTGATTCCAGATTATTTTCAAGAACTGAAATCGGAGAGAGGCAATTCTTTGCTCTCTTTTGTGATGATAATGAAATGGGTTAGGCGCGGAGTTCTCTCTTTTGAAAATTTTCGTCATTGAAGTCTTAAAAACGTAATTTGAAACGATATTTGATGACGGAAAAAAAGGTGAGGGGTTTCATTTTCAAAATTTGTTTGTTGGAATCTTTAGGAAAGATTCCAACTCTTTCTGATCCTCTTTCTGAACGATTTAAAACATTGAAGCTCCGAAAATGTTCTCTTAGCTATCTTTAGGGATATGAGGGGGAAAGATGAGAGGTTCGGGAAAATTTCCTCCAAAAAACACGTTTTAAAGTTAGTATCTTCAAATACATAAGACGAAGGACAAAGGGAGACATTCCAACCGGAAATTACTCTTGAAAGCAATGCTAAAAACGCCATTTTAGGCTAAATTTATCCTTGTTAAAAGAGAAAGGACTGCTAAGAGGCTTTCCTAAATGCTCGAAAAGGCTTTTCTAAAATGTTCAGGGGAAATGTTCGAAATCTAGGTCCTGAACTAGCAATTTTTAAAAAGCTTTGGTGACATTAGAAAGGGGCTAGAGGTCGGAGGCTCCTCATTAAGAACTTTAAAAAATTTATGGCCTAAAACCTTAATTTTAGAATATGTTTATTTTGAAGAACTACAAACGGTGACTTCTTGTAGTTATAATTTACTTTTTCCAAATTTTATTTTATTGTTTTATACTTTTTTAGTTATTTAATTATTATATTTATTTTATTTTATTATGTTTTCAATTTTTAGGGTGAAGCGGGCGATAGAGGAGAAAGAGGCTTTGATGGAAGACCTGGCAAAATGGTGAGACTTTTTTTGTGAATAAGATATGTTATTTGCATGAAAAATAATATCGAACCTGTTTTCTAGCAGAACAGTAGTTCTAATGCTTAACAAAGTTTCACATTTTGTGACAATTAATTTCGGAAAAATAATTGTTGATGTGAGAAAAGTTGTTAATTTACCTACGAAAGTTCGTCACTCATTTATGCATCGAGCAGCATTAAACAAAGGATCTCTGAACTCTTTTGGCAGCTTTGCTTCTTTATTACCAAAACTATTCGAAAGTTCACGACAGTTTACTAGAGATTTGACGGACCAAAAAACTTTGGCAGTTCTTTAGCAAGTAGAAATCAATTGAATCAAAATCAATGTTACAAAACCAATCTTTTAGAGATCAATAAAGTTAATGATTTTTGATTTTAGTTCGTGTCAGTATTACACACAGACTGCGATAGGTGTGCACTGAAATGAGCACGGTCGACGATGTTAGCCTAGTCCGAAACTTGCGCTCTATCCCTTGGGGGGGGGGCAGTTCCGAATTAAAGTATATTAGTCGATACGTTTTGTGAGGCAAGAGAACTCAGCGACCAAACTAACAAGGTTGTCTTTCGGCGACTCTGAGAATAAAATATGATTTTCAATGGATTTTAGAATCTAATATCTATCATATCCGTTTGTTTTACAGAACTTCCCAGATTACTAGGAGAATTTTTAATCATACCAACTAGTAGTAACCCGTTGGACAGCATTTTTCTTCTTACGTAAAAAATAAAAAATACATTTGCATTTTTGAATTTTAACTAAGCAGCAGATTTATTTCATTGCACTGAGGCGGCATTGCTCAATGATGTTAATTCTTCCTCCCAGGGACCACCCGGTGATATTGGTATGACAGGCGAAAAAGGCCTTCGAGGATATCCAGGACCAAGGGTAAGTTGAAACTTTTACTGACCCAATATTGTGTGTCCATAACTGTTGGAGCTGTTCCCAAATAGCAATCTTGAACAGGAAAATATTACCAAAACTTATTTCATTTTTGACTTTTTTTTTAACATGGTCTTATAAAACTATACTTTTTAGGGTAAAGATGGCTTTCCAGGACCACCTGGACCTCAAGGATTCAAGGTAAGTTACACTGTTGTTATTGCCTGCGAAGTATTTTTAAGAAATCTTCCAATTTAATTTTTTTGTAACTCTTTTACGGGAAATCAGTTAAAATTAATTAAGGTTTTTTTTTTAAGTTCAGAATATTTAGGATTTAAACGTATTTTACTAGATATTATTATTTTTAATTGCTATCAAATTTAATTTCAAGCAATAATATCTGCGCTCAAATAATTTCAAAAAAACAAAACTCATAAACAAGCTATTTACAGTTTCTCAAAAAAAAAAAAAAAAGCAAAAATTTCGTAGTACACAAATAAAATATTATCATAAAGCGACTTTATTGCTTCTGGATGTCTCTGTTCTAGATGCTGTAAAATTTGGGATTTGCAGTATACGTTAATATAAGTAAAAGCCATGTAACTAAATATTTGTATAGTGACACTACAACAATAACCTTTATTTCAATGATTTTATTTTGTATCCGGATCTTTCGTGATCAATAACTTATCAGTGTTAGCTTGTACGAGTAAACTCCTTACTTTAAACACAAATGACAAAGAACCTTTTCAAGAATTGCATCTGTGTTATTTCACCTGCTTGTGATTCCATTAAAATTTACCTTACTGGTACAAAGCTGATTTCAGGCAGCAATTTGCTTTTCCTCAATCGCTTCTAGGACTCACCTAAGTTCAGACATATTTTCAAAAACCTAGTTACACTCATGGTGAATTATTTGAGTTAACTAATAATTATTTGAGCTCTGTAAAGACAATCGACTTTAATTCTTTTATTTTTATTTGATAGCTAATCATTATTATAAGTAAAACGTTGAGAAAAAATCAAAGTTAATTCAACAGCAAGATGTTCGTTTGAGGAATATGAAAGTATCATATGAAAAACAATTACAGCCAACTCTTAATAACTATAAGATCGCTATAAAATAAAAGTAACAAGTTTTTTCTTTTTTTTTTTTTTTTTTCGTTTTCTGAGCCAAGATGGAATAATATTTCTATTAAATCTCATAGATATCAATGTCATCAATCGTCAGAAGTTGTCTGATATTAAATGTGAGTGCAGACAATCCCACACAAAATGTTCATTCTTCAAGTTAATAATTAATATTTATCTGCACAATGAAAGAAATCTTCAGGAATCCCAAACGATTTTCTGTAAATTATAAGAAATTTACCCCAGTGATAAGTGGCATAAATTGAGAGTAGAAATCAATTCAGAAAAACAGTTCTACTAGTGAATCTCTTAATCTATTTTTCCATCTTTTCTATATTTGCACGACCTTCTCGACAGAAATGTTTGTAACTTTCATCCATTTATTTATTTCTTTTACTTTGGTAATTTTAGGGCGATCGAGGAGAGGATGGACTACCTGGCTTAGATGGCTTGCCTGGCATGAAAGGTGATGGTGGAGAACCAGGCATACCAGGACCTAGAGGATTACCCGGACCAGCAGGACCACCAGGAGTATGTATTTTTTTAATTCAAGAAAAATATGACTTTTTCTATAGGAATGAAAAATGATTCAGCATCTCTCACTAAAAAATATTCAACTTGTTACTCCAAGAAAAATGAATGAAGTTAAAATATCAATAAAAATACTTAAAGGTTACATTCAGCAAGAGTTTTAGAGTATCAAATGCCAAATAATCATTATCTCTGTTTACTATCGATAAAAGTTCAGGAATAAGAATTTAATTGATTCATGCTTAATGAAATCGCTTCCTGCATCATCGTTATCAACCTTCCTCCTCCCCTGCTACTTTAACAAAGGAATCACTCGATCCATTGAAACTAAAGAATTAAGATGTCTTCAGCAAACGGCAGTTTTTCTCTTTCGTTTAAAAACGAATTCAGCTATACAGATTCGAAGAGTAAAATAATATATATTTTCGTACTACTTTTCAATAATATTCAGACTAAGGCGACGAACATACCGTGGGATTACAAGCGAACACACCAAGTCAAGGGCAGTTTTTTCAAAAACCTTTAATAGATTTTTTACGCTTAAAAACAAACTAATAAATAGATGTAAAAAGTAGTTAAACCCTTTGTGTCCCAAATTAATTTAGCAAATGAATTTTTATGCATTTTTTTTGTTGAAAATACATCAAGCAGCATACACAACGAATAAAAATATTTTGACAATCAATAGGGTCTAAGGTCCCCTACGCCTTAGAGTCTCTAAGAAAACTGTTTCTGAACAATGTTACCATCTGTTGACCTCTCAGCAAACTACAAGAAGTAGTATAAGTACCAGCATGATTCCAGCCATTTAGGATTCATAATACTAAATTAATATAGGCGGGACTTCTAAGTCCCGTTGGGGAATAAAGGTTTTAAACTTAGGTGTACGTTTTCTAGAACACTCTCTGTGTGTGATATTATCAATGTTTTCTAAAGCAGTGGTGCCCACCTTTTTCGCACCTCGTATTAGCATGAATATCGGGGATTGAACATAAGAAAAATTTTATTCAATTTAAATTTTCTTCAGATGACATTGCAGAAAAGAAGAAAATTTCAACCTAAGACCACACACACAGTTATTATCATAAGTAGGGGTTTATGTTAAGAAGAAGTGTGGGCCCAAATGTTCCTTTTAAAAAAAAAACTTGGGAAAATTTTACCCAAATTTGGGAATTTTTAAAAACTATTTTGCTTTGATTTACGTTTTTTGAAATAAAAATTTAAAGCTTTTGTTTGTAGAAATTAAGAAGGTAAAGTT